>JAECUM010059392.1:0-11913 GCA_016617855.1 Megalonaias nervosa | reverse complement strand
GCTATAATTCTGAAACTAAAAGAAGGTACTTGATGGATCAGTCACATATTTGAAGTAGTTGCTTTGGTGTTTCACAATATACTAAACTGAACATGGTAAAATATATACCATCGTCAAAATTTCAATACGTTTGAATCTAGATGCCATAGTCCTTCCTGTTTCACTACTTACGGTTTTAGAACTTTAGGATGTATAATGAAGCCCTTCAGCTACATTCCATTAGCCCTACTGCATTTTGACATCACCCACGTAAACCATGGAACGCTTAGGCCCACATGAACGGCCGTTTATAAGATTGGTCTGTTTTCTACAGACTGATGTAAACTGTAAGCTATTGACAGTAACTATACTTGTTGTTGTGTAAGAAATTTAATGGTAAATATTGCACAAATGGGTCCAAGTAATGTAATAAAACAATAGCATAAAACTGTTTCAAATGATATGTATGTATGTATCTCTAAGTGGGTTTTTTATCTTGAGTGCTATTTTTCTATTAATAATAAAGTTACAATATTGAGATAACATTTTAGTATTTTGTATTAATTATGACGCATTGGAGCAATTTCCAATGGCGACACTTTTGAGGAGATGAAAAGTATAAGTTTATACATTGCCATTTAAAAAGAACATTCGTTCTTTATGAATAAATTTGGCATGAACACGATACTATCTTGTACCTGTAATTCGCTTCTCACGTGTTTCCCGGCCGAGTCATACCAAAAACTTATTAAACAAATGGCACTAACAGCTGCCTCAGCATTAAGAGGTTAGCATTAGGACTGGTCGGCCTGGTGTCAGGATAATTTGACTGCATGATGCCCCAGTGCTAGACATAACTCTAAACTGCGACACTGCAGACATTGTAGCGATATGACTGAAATTTTTTTAAAGCTAAGTTAAAAATCCAAATCACACACACACACAGACACACACACGCACGCACGCACACACAAACACACACACACACACACACACACACACAAACACACGTCTTGCGAGACGATATTGGATACATGTCTGTTGCCGCTATAACAGCTTTCTTTTGGCAACGTGTTTATCCTTACATACATTCTACCTATTATGCCTAGCAATTCTAAAATGACATTTTCCACCTTAATGGATAGACATGGATGTAGTATTTATAAGTATTGTTTTTATTTAACTTCACATAATCTTGCCAATGAGTGCATACAAAATGTAAACCAAAAACAGTGCAATGAAAGGAAGCCAATGAAAGTGTAAGCATTATAATTAAGACGGACATAATCATATCACGTGTCTTCAAAATCTGGCGAAGACACTCCAAGGGAAACAAGTCACATTTAAAACAGAGTGAATTCTTTAAAGTAGTTAGAAAAATAAAAGCAAGTCAGGAACATATTGATACTTATTGTGTGAAAACCATGTGAGCACTGATAAACACATTACAAATAAAGCATCTACAACTGCGCGTGAAGAAGTGTATAAAAACTTGTCGCATGACTTCAGTTGCATGTATCCAAATCTTTAATTGTTTAGAAATGACATGTTTCCTGAACGGAAACTTCGATTGTTATGTTCTTAACAAAGGAAGCAAGAAGTATTATATTCATAAGTTAAAATGAATTATTATTATTATTATATCCATAAGTTAAAATGAATTATTATTATTGTTATTATTATTATTATTATTATTATTATTATTATTATTATTCATAAGTTAAAATTAATTATTATTATTATTATCATTATTATCATTATTATTATTATTATTATTATTATTATTATTATATCCATATGTTAAAATGAATTATTATTATTATTATTATTATTATTATTATTATTATTATTATTTTATCCATAAGTTAAAATGAATTATTATTATTTCCATATGTTAAAATGAATAATCTATATTGTTATTATTATTATTATTATTATTATTATTATTATTATTATTATATCCATAAGTTAAGTACCTATATGAGGTATAACAATCTGATCCTCAAATAAATTCTTCGGATGATATATCATTTATACCTCAAGGAAATCCAGCCATCCAAGTCCTTGATAATCCCATATATAACCTACTTTTATAGACTCTATTCAAGATTATTATTTTAAAATGGTGTTGAACTATGAGATCATAATTTAAATTATTACAAAATTTAAAACTTTGACTTAATTGTGATTAATACTGCATCGAAAGGGTGTGTGTGTGAGGGGTATAATTCAGCCAAGAGTGTTTTGTGTAGGCGAAGTTTTACCGTATGAAAGGAACATAACTCATCAAGGGAGCGAAAGATTCATTACCACTAAAACTTAATTTGAGACTTGCCTAGAATATGTTTGCAATTTAAACCAATCCTCTGCCCTTCTACCATATACCTAAGATCTATTGAGAATTTAGGTAAATACTAAAATATACATAAATTAAACTGCGTTTCCTCTGTCTTCAAAGCTCGGGTGCTTATCCCTACCCGGTACCTTGCTCTGTAAGTTCTATCACATAAGAGAATGTTGTAACTGATTTATTGTATGACCTGGGGTTTCTTTCTAAATCCAATATGATAAACTCTCCTTTTGCACCGAAGTAACCTACGTTTCCGGTATATGCCTCTTTTCTCGCCATCCCGCTTCTGCTTCGTTTGAAATGTTGCATCGGCAGGATAAATATAAACAATTATTTGCTACTGCTCATGTGATTATAATCCTATCTTTTCTAGACTTCCCATTAACCCGATATTTGCAGTGCTTTGATCCTTTCAGGACAGGACTATGCTAGGACACATGGACCATGCGGAAGTGAAGAAATTATCTAATCCTAGAGTTTAGGTTGTATTGAATGGGGACAAAAGTGACTTGACAACTTCTTAATAGGTACATCTAACATTTTTTGGCAAAATAGTATATTCTTTTTTTCCGTAACATCTTTATATTGTGCTAGAATAAATTCTCTGAATATTCCAACATTAGCGTATGGACAACAGTATATGGAGAAGTTATATTTTTATTTCGCGGAGCAATGGTTTGAAAAGGTTTGTGGTTGTTTTTTTTTGGGGGGGGGTGTCCTTATATTGTTTCATGTTTTTCTATCGCAATTTGATGCTTTATTTTATTGCTTATTTACAGTATATCAAAATAACTACGATCATTCTTCAATATCTATCAATCCATTTTATTCTTTGAATCGTTATCAAAAATATATTTACCTTCTCTTTCTCTGCCTTTCTTTCTCTCTCATTGTGATATAGGTCCGTTCGACCAGATACGAGTCGCAGTATCTGTCGTCACTAATTAAAACACCAACAACTACCGCCCACCCGTGAATACCAGACTTTACAACGGAAGAAATATCTGAGGAGAAAGCCGTCATCGTCTGATATACAAAAGACACGGTACTTAAACGGATGCTATTTTTCTTTCTTTCTTTCTTTCTTTCCTTCTTTCTTTCTTTCTTTCTTTCTTTCTTCTTTTTATTATTATTATTATTATCATCATTATTATTATTATCATTATTATTATTATTATTATTATTATTATTATTATTAGGGAAAATATGGTTTTGGAAACGACTTTTGGTTTCATAAGAACAACTGGAAATAAACAAACCAAAAAACTGAATAAGTGTATCAGTCATTCCTGGACAAAGAAGAGCTGTCAGAGTTGTATCACTCGATATCAGTACAAATGATGATAACATTACGACATCACAACCTTACATATGATAACTTGAATACCATTTACGGTATCGAAAAATTAATTATATATATATATATATATATATATATATATATATATATATATATATATATATATATATATATATATAACATAGAGACTTATTGGAGAAATACTTTTCATATTTTTCCATTCCTATATTTTCCCATGTGAAAATATATCTTATATATGTGAATATCAGATTTTCCATCATGCCATGCTACGAAATTTTTGTTTTCCGACATTGCAGACACGGGAATTAATCATTGAGAATACAATTTGTCCAGATTCCGTTAGCGTCTAGCTGAAGTTAGTTCCCCTTACTTCCCTGATAACAACTGCAAAAAACCGGACTTAAAATGTTTTCCGATGGGGTCAAATAGTTTACAAAAAGTCAAAAAATGTAATTGACTGTGACAAATTATGTCAACCCATTCCCACCGCTATCTTAAGTCACGTATATTTATATGATCAGGCTATGAAAGTCAGGTAAATTTAAGAAATGGGCGTAGGCGTGTTGTGTCGATGTGTCTAAGAGTGAGTTTAATAGTCTAAACTACGATTCTGGAGCAAGTCTGGTGTATAAAAAAGAAAGTTGTCTTTTCCTACGTTAATACTGGGTATTTGTCATATTGTCGTACCAAAAAGTATATATTTTAACTATTTTAGCTCGTGCCTTCGTCACTCATTAAAATATCATTTGTTTGGGTGCCAGAAGAATATATATGGTATTAATGTAGGAAAATAAAATCTCTCTCTCTCTCTCTCTCTCTCTCTCTCTCTCTCTATATATATATATATATATATATATATATATGTTGCGATTTTTTATATTATAGGTTTGAATAGATTGTATCATGTATTTGAATATATACTATGCAATATTTGTTATATTTTAAAATGTTATGTCAGCTCTTGAACTACATTGCATCATGAAATAACGGATACGGATAAAATGGTGCTTAACAAATCTAGAACTGATATGATTTTAAAACTAAACTTGATCTTAGAGTTATATGCGCATACTGCGTATATGTTTTTGTTTTGACATGGACAGAAGCGAAGAAGTGTATTGAAAACTGACCACCGTTTTGGGCTGGTCAGTTATAGTATTGAGTTAAGCAATGTCAGGATCCTGAAACACCTAACTCCGGCCCCTGTGATTTCGTTCCGACCAGATGGCATACCTTAAATGTCTACACGTAGGAGTTTACTTCCACTCAAATGCTGAAGATTACATTTAACTCGATAACACCTAGTAATTCTTCCATGCAGCTTTGTTTGTAAGCAAAGTCGGTTTTAAAAACAACCATAGTTTACTGCTTTATTTGTGGAAATATACACTCCCATTATGTCATCCATGGGTCCAAGCTTAATGTGCCACAATTTTTAATTCAGACAAAAGAGTCTCCCCAGTTTATTATTTTTGTGTACGACGGCATTTCAGCTGACAACGGTTGATAAAGAAAATATGTTCGACGACCCTTGGCTAAGCATGATGAGGGGTCTTACCGAATTAGAGACCCAACACTTTTGGGAACAAAAGCACATAGAAAAATAAACGCAAGCGCACTCGTATAAATTTAACCCCTGCCGAAGACAACGTTTAAGTGGTTATATACTCAGTGAAATGTACTCTGTATATACGTGTACATTTCCAGGAATAAACGAGCCTACTGCAACCTACTCCTCAACCTTAAAAGGAAATAATAATTATTCACTAATATATTTATCTGACCCAGTTTATCGGGAATTATGGAATAATAATCAACAACATAACACTGTATCAGCTGGGTGTAAGCAAAACGGAATGCATATCAATGCATTTAAAATGACAGTCGGAGCAAGACAGTACACATACCGTGACATGGGTTTACATCTCACTCAAACCTAATTCTGTTAAAAGTTAAAAACTTCTTGGCATCTACATTGATCAACACCTAGGCTGGAATTCAAATATCGATCTCTAATGTGTAACTGACGTCAACATAATCATTCTTTAAAAGTTACAGTCGAAATTTCTTTCTCTCAAGTAGCCTGAACCTTATTTTGTTCTGCATGTGCATTGTCATTGAGAGACTAAGACTGCATCTTATTGGGAAACACGCCACATTATAATTAATCCAGAATTAATACACTCCTGAAAAAGGTCACGCGAATAATTCTGAAAATTAAAAATTTTCGATTCTCTAGTATGTTTTGTTTGCACGTCTACAAAAGATAACAATACAAAACCGTATTGGTTATTTTAAAGGAATCATGACAAATAAGTTTCTAAACAGTGTTTTCTTCAAACTGTCTCTGTAATCGAATTTAACAAAGATCATCAAATATCTAGCGCAATCTCAACTCTTCGTCTGATGACGAATTCTAAAAAAAGAAAACCGGTCTTCTATTTTTTTATTATATTGATCTTTGAAGACAAAGGAAACGTAACAAAAACTTCATAAACCACTCAAACATTAATGGAGTCTTGTGTGTGCATTAAGTGAAAATATTATGTGCAATATATGAGAGTACAGTTTAACATTATGTGTGCTTATTTTATCTTTCAGTAAAAATGGCAAAGCGCATCACACTAGCAATCGAAGAGAAAATTAAGTTCTTGTTAAGCCAACAAGAGTCAGAAATAATTTCAGAAGGAGGGCCACCATTTGTTGAGAAATAATCCGTACATAAATGGAAAACCCAGGGGAATAATATTGGTCCATTTGTCCTCGAACAAATCCGCAAATTAGGTCTGCAGCCCTAAATCGAGACCGACAGAAGGAAGAATGCATCCAAAGCACCCAAATATGTTGCTGACAACGTCGATCATGCCGAGAAAGCTGTCCAAACGGATTTGGATCTGACAGTGTCTGACAAAGGAAACAACGCTGGTCTTGGTATGTAACTAGCAATTAACAATTTGCATATCCATTACTTTTGCGACGTATTATTAATTTGCCCAAACATTCTTCGTCGCCTAAACTCGGATAACTGACCGAAGACCAAATTAAAATGAATATTCCAAGACAGCAATATTAAATAAAAAATAAAGAAAACAGAAGTCAAAACATAAATAATGAAACATGAATAATTTTGCACCTCAGCAGCCATTGATCATCACGATCTATATTAAGTTTTACTAAAGACTTTATCGATAGATCGACTATTTGTAACATGTACTGCTCTATCTATTTTATTTCCTTATGCAGCCATTGAGACTCCACGAAGAAGTGTGTCCTATATTGTGTTTTTGAAATAGCCACTGCAGAAAACTTGCAGCAGCAGATATCAGTTGAAGGGGAAAACAAGCCATATACGATCTCGAATGCGTTGCATGTTTGCCAGTTGATCTATGTACGATTGCATGCATGTTTTCTTCCTTTGATCCATTCATTTCAATTTTAGTCATATGTTTCAGGTAAATATTAATTTCCATATTGGTTATCAGTCTCACACTTCCATTATTTTCATATCTTGTGGTTTCTACCATGAATGTTTATTGTGGACGAATCTTAAGAATCCAGTACCAAGTTAGCTATGATACGATTTCATCTTTATTGCTACTTGGCAGGATCATGGGGCTAAACAAACAGCTAAACAGTCTAATGTATCTGCATATGTAACTTTGCGTAAGTGAGTGAGAAACTGAAGAGAATATATATATATATATATATATATATATATATATATATATATATATATATATATATATATATATATAAAATCTTTTATCTGCAGATTGGGGGCCGAGTTTATTCCAGACGTGCCTTCGTAGGTATATATTTGTACTAGTTTATAAAATATATAATATGTTAGTTGTGAATATCAAACGCATTACACGTGTCGACATTTTGATGTAGCTCACTGTCAACGTTTTCTTCAGGACACGAGATTGCTATATTACATAACTTTCCTCTTCAAGCGCCGCAGAATCACTTACATACTCTTTCCATGGACAATAACAAATTATACAGCCTTCGTTACTATTAAAATATCATTGTCAGATCATGAAAACATTTTATAAAATGCATATTCACGATTACTAACTAATACGAAATAAATACTGGAATGACAAGATCATTGTTAGGTGAAGGCGTTGCTTTGTATGTCACAACAAAATCACCCATACATTAGTATCAAACCATCTTGTTAGCTAAGTCGGTGTGAGTTTTGTATATCAGATTTAGGAAATGTTATTTCAACCTTCTTTTCGCTGAAATAATTCGAACGATATAAATGAAAGTGCAGATGGACCTGATTTTACATAAAAGATTCTTGTAAAATTTGGCCCATCTGCACTTTCAGTTTGATCTGATATGTGTATTGTTCAAGAATGATTTGGATTAGGTTTGCTTTGTATGAGTCGCCGTACTACGAGATCAAATCGATGACGAAAGTATGAGCTGACATTACTTCAGGTTACAGGGCATGTACAAACACTGTATGCTTTATATTTCTGTACTTCGTTACACTATGCTTGCAAGTTAAATTACTTCCAGAGTTCCCAGTCTTCCATTTCGACCTCGGGGCCAGAGCAAAAGCTTAATTTAACTGTGTAATTGAAATGTTTCAGATAAGACCTGTCCGATTTGAACCAAGAAAATTACACTTAATTATCAGTAATGGAACCTGCCCCTCAAGATCGGCCAATTACACCCAAACTGTATACCTGGTTGTCCCCAGGGATTTGCAAATAAAAGTTGATGTTTTCATTTTGCCAAAATCTATGACCAAATTAAATATTGAACGTTTGCATATCAATTGTCAGCTAATTATATTACTGACCAATCGCCCTGTAACGACATTAACAATGAAGATTTCTAAACTTAGACAATTTGATATATGTAATAGCTCATCCAGAATTTTCGATCATACTTATGTAGAAAATACCTAATGACGATACAATGTTTGTTTAGCATGCATTTGCATTGAAACAAGACTGATGCATAATACAAATACAGGTGAAATGCATAATATCTGAGACCTTTTTATATGCCATTTTGCACATCAAATTTAAGCAAGGAAATAAGCTAAAGGAATAAATTGATGGTACATAGAACTGAATATTACACATATCGATAAAGGCCATGTGCAATAACATTTGTACATAGATTTTTCTGATAGTGTTTAAAACCAAAAAAGACGTTTCAACGTAAAATTAAAAATGATATATGTTATTTATTCTCCTGAATCTATGTTAAATGCAAATATAGACTATCAAAATTCAAATCAGTTTGGATAAAAACCGTTAGTAGTAGGATGTATTATGTGAATAGGGAATAGTTGGGAAGATTGAAACTGTAATTGATATGTTTGTATACGTGTATGAATATTAGAAAAGGGTAAAGACTGCTATGGAGAGGAATTAGTATTAATCCCGTCTGAAGAACTAACATACAGTACATCAGACATTGCTTTGATTATGCTGGCTTTACTATTAATCCCGTCTGAAGAACTGACATACAGTACATCAGACATTGCTTTGATTATGCTGGCTTTACTATTAATCCCGTCTGAAGAACTGACATACAGTACATCAGACATTGCTTTGATTATGCCGGCTTTACTATTAATCCCGTCCGAAGAACTGACATACAGTACATCAGACATTGCTTTGATTATGCTGGCTTTATTATTAATCCCGTCTGAAGAACTTACATACAGTACATCAGACATTGCTTTGATTATGCTGGCTTTACTATTAATCCGTCCGAAGAACTGACATACAGTACATCAGACATTGCTGTGATTATGCTGGCTTTACTATTAATCCCGTCTGAAGAACTGACATACAGTACATCAGACATTGCTTTGATTATGCCGGCTTTACTATTAATCCCGTCTGAAGAACTGACATACAGTACATCAGACATTGCTTTGATTATGCTGGCTTTACTATTAATCCCGTCTGAAGAACTGACATACAGTACATCAGACATTGCTTTGATTATGCTGGCTTCACTATTAATCCCCTCCGAAGAACTGACATACAGTACATCAGACATTGCTTTGATTATGCTGGCTTTACTATTAATCCCGTCTGAATTGTGAATATAATTACAGTTGCATCAGTTGATAAATGTAGTGGATATTTCCATAAGTCAGAACATAACCAATGCGACCAAACCCAACTGCATTTATATGTGTATAAACTGCTCGGAGAACTACTTCATTCTTTTATAAATAGAGTCACGTGCAAAGTAACCAATGTAAACACTCAGTCAGAAGGCATACACATTGCATGCCTTTGAAACGTATTAAGAACGGTGGTGTTATATTTTTCTTCAGAAAATTTAATAAATTGATTTGACAGAATCAAATAACAAATCTTTATAACTTTTCTAAAGATAAATAATAAATAATTCGTTTTTTAGGTTTGAGAAAAACGCCGGGAAACTCAAATCTGCCAAGATGTTTATAGGGGCTATGTTGTAGAACACTTTCACTGCGGGTAGTTACAAATGAATTTAAAATCATTAGGTAAATGGATATAGGGATTGTGAGGAGAGGCATTCAAAGACAAACATTATAACAATTTGATCCAAATTCCTACAATGTAAAACACCGACATTGATAGTTACGATGTGGGGGACATTGTCATAAAAATCCCGCTACTCCCGCATCGTAACCATCGATGTCTTGCGATGTTGGACTATTGGACCCTCATCACTATGACAATTTACCGATATTCTTAACTTAATTTGCAAATAACCCCTGTAAGTAGCCTAAACTGTCAATTAACACGAAAACAGATTTAAAGAAACGAAAATTGGTTATTCACGTGTCTGGACAATAACGATTCGACCAAGCCATAATGAACTCATGAGAATATCAAATCCAATAGTCAATGGCTTCTACTCAGATCACATATGCTAGTTTAGATAAAGTATTAAGGCCATGGTGTAGACCATTCAAAGCCGAAGATCGCCTACAATTGGTATAATTATTTTTTATGTTGACGTAGCAATTGAGAATCCCGTGTTCTAAAATGAGCTAAGTAACAGTTCTCCTCAACAAGAATTAATACGCTAAACTAAAACTCTAAAACTGATAAGAAATATCTTAAAACAAAACAACAATTACAAAATAATGAAAATTATTACAGTTATAAGAGTTTAGTCTTGTTTTTTAAGTTTATCGTGGTATAAACTGTTAGTTGCCGACTCCGCTTATATAACACCCTTCGGGCGTTATTAGCTGTGATATGGCAAATGACAGTTTATACTACGATACACTCAGCAAAAGACAACATCGAACTCGTAAATGAACGTTTCAACGTCATTCGCAATTGTAATAGTGCTATGCATAATCGAATATATCCGAAAACTCGGAGTCTTAGCAGAGCTAGAAACATAGTCATATCAAACAATATAACATCTGGATGTTGCGTTTATCTTAAGGCAATTCATAAATTTTATAGACCAGTCTTTTGCTTTGATGTTTTATACAACTTGTTGTCTAGTATGTATCGCAAAATTAGTTGAAAACCTTACAGAACGGAAAATCTATGATATTCACCAAACAGGATGCATATGACTTTGAACAACTACATGTCATGCAAGGCACACTTATACGTCAAGACAAAGCTAGATATCATAATTGCTTAACAACCCTAGTCCTGAGGGGCTGCTGATGATAAATACAGTACATCAGACATTGCTTTGATTATGCCGGCTTTACTATTAATCCCGTCCGAAGAACTGACATACAGTACATCAGACATTGCTTTGATTATGCTGGCTTTATTATTAATCCCGTCTGAAGAACTTACATACAGTACATCAGACATTGCTTTGATTATGCTGGCTTTACTATTAATCCGCTCCGAAGAACTGACATACAGTACATCAGACATTGCTGTGATTATGCTGGCTTTACTATTAATCCCGTCTGAAGAACTGACATACAGTACATCAGACTTTGCTTTGATTATGCTTGCTTTACTATTAATCCCGTCTGAAGAACTGACATACAGTACATCAGACATTGCTTTGATTATGCCGGCTTTACTATTAATCCCGTCCGAAGAACTGACATACAGTACATGAGACATTGCTTTGATTATGCTGGCTTTACTATTAATCCCGTCTGAAGAACTGACATACAGTACATCAGACATTGCTTTGATTATGCTTGCTTTACTATTAATCCCCTCTGAAGAACTGACATACAGTACATCAGACATTGCTTTGATTATGCTTGCTTTACTATTAATCCCGTCTGAAGAAC
>JAECUM010059384.1:0-33340 GCA_016617855.1 Megalonaias nervosa | reverse complement strand
TGCAATCTAGTCATACCATCATTAGCTATTAACTTGTTTACAGATTGGAGAGGGAGGATGCCTAAAACGGGCCATGTATTGCATAAATAATTTATAAATGGAATCCTTGCTTCAGATACTTGTTTATTATACCAGAACACATGATAGAATAGCATCTTGGTTTTTTTTTTTTTCAGATGTCTTTTTTAGAGAGTGCAGCAATTAAAATTGGAACACATAAACCTGAAAAGCACAAACAGTTTATGAACAGTCTATTCAGTAACATAATTTGTTGATCTGTTCAGTCTATAAATTGCAGTATATCAAAAGGACTGTGTTACATCAGAGTGATACATTATCTGAGTCAGCTTGATCAGGGTTTACCAACGTCTTAAAAAAATGTCAAATAAACTATGGATTTTAATCATCATAGACTTATTTGGCGAATTATCTGAAAAAAGACAAACATTTGAAATCACTTGTGTAAAATATAACTGTGGCATTTGTTCTGTCCTTTTCCAATCATTGTGATTTTGATTTTAGTGTGGCATTTCCCAAACAGTACTTGGGAGTTATGACTGGGCTGTATGACTTAGATGAAGGTGAAGGATATTGTAATACATTAGAAGAATAATTATGGCATCTACATGTTGTGTAGTTACAGCATTTAAATATTATTAATATATTGTACAGACAAAATTTACAAAGGACACTGTTCACTCCACAAGAAGCAGATAATGTTAGGGTTATATTGAAAAACTTATCTTCAGCATCTTAAGTTTGTAGTCAGACTTGAGACACAAGCTAACATAATTTCTTGGATGGATTGCCATTTACACAATGAAAAATATATCTGTGAGGGAGTCATAATATCAATGACCCAGTCTATTAAGACAGGAGAGATATTAATGATCCAGTCGAAATAACTGCCAAATTGAGTTTACACTTTGAGTTCTTACCAAACTTTGTGAGAACATTTTGAGCAAAGGATGCTGTATGAGATATATAATTTTGAGATGGTCTGAATTGCTTAAACTAACACGTGAAAAGTGATTAGGATTACTTGTTTGGCTAAAAAGTAGCCATTTTAATGCATGTAAGGAATTTTCTTAACCATTGATTTGGAAATGACCCACAGTGAAACCTGGCTTTGAGTTGTGTCCTTTTGCTCACTGTCAGTCTATCACTGATAGAGACCTGGCCTTCCTGAAGATCATTGTGTATGTTTTGATGCATGAGTGAACATTTCCTATGTTCCTAGTACCGAAGATAGCACATTCAAACCCATGCTGTGTGTGGCACACAGAGGTACATGTACACTTATTAGTGAAATGTAATTGATCTAGTTTAATGCTGTGTTAATGTACCATCTTAGACCAGTAATATTACCAGTACGTTATCATACACTGCTTTGTGTGAGATATTTTAAGAGTCAAGATGAGTTGGTGAAACAGGATTCATTTCAGCAAGTTATCTCTTGCCCTTATTGTTTCATTTAAATGACAAGATGTTAAAATATCCACTATTTTAGCAAGACATGGGCATCAAACCATAATTATTTCCCTTCTTTGTTATGTATTACCACTTGTTATTGTACATTTGTTGCTATAACTGATAGAACTTGGTAGCTTTTACACAGACTAGTTCACAGTAGTGCCTAAAATCTGGAAAGTGTCATCAATGGTTGACAAACCCATTTTTGTATGTTTATATGGTAAACAGACTTACTCAAGGGAAGTTACTGCAAACTGGATGAGAACATGCAGTGAGGTGATATTTTACATATCTTAACAATCTTTACAGTTTTTAAACTTTAAAGTCTACCCTTTGGTAATTATTATCGCTTGTACCATTTCACATCAAGTCACATGTGAAGTACACTACCAAACTTGGTACTATGTTTCAGGAATATCTTCCGATTTAGGCCATCCTTGAGGGGAATTCAATGTGCACTGAAGCTATGTGCCAAATTGTCTGTACCATAACATCCAAGGTATTCCAAAGAGAATAATTGTATTTCTTGATTAAAATCAAGTGTTAACAGTTATCTAAGTGTACATATAAGAAACTATTGAGTGACAAACTCACAAGGGAGTAAATAAATAACTAAGGACAAAGGCTATATTGACTGCATTAGATAACCAATCTACTTATGCCGTTTAAGTGTGTGTGTGTGTCTCTCATACATACATATATATATATATATATATATATATATATATATATATATATATATATATATATATGCACCTTTCATATCTGTTATTGCAATAATAAATAACCTGTTCAAGATTTTGTGAAGAGAAAATAAAACTCACGCCTCCAGCTCAGATGGGATGTGTGTGCGAGTCTTAACAATATTCTAAGCCTTTTGAACATGTACAGACCATTCTGTACCAACATAAGGTTTCAAGTCTTTATCTTCATTGGTGCAGGTGGAGGTATACTACGTTACAAAGTGACAGAAAGATGGATGGCAGTACAGATGGGCAGGATTACATAATCCCCAGTGGCACCTATCTTTCAAAAGCATACAGGAATAATAAACTGCAGAAGGTTGAGTTTTAAATTTACCATATGGCTACTGACACTTAAGACAAGCATATTGTAACTCATATTCTCATTAGTCCTGTCCTTTTATTTCAGATAGATGGAAATGTGATTTCTATGATGGATGTGGAACAGCTAAAGAAATATTTACCAAGATATGGAGATTGCTTATCAGCAATAGCTTATGCCAAACAACAAAGAGCTCTTGAAGTAACTGCAAGCTTTCCCAGTGATAGAAAAAGATCTCTGAGAGATAGATTACTGGACAAATTACGAGCAACAGGGAACAAAGAGGAGCATTTCAGGAGAGCAGCACCTCAGGCTGGTAACAAAAATGCCAAAAAAATCCTAAGAAAAGTGGAAATTGGCTGGTTAAATACTTATGGTGTGAGTGGTCAGAAGCAGATTAGGTCATCATATGGTGGTGGAACTAAAACTGTTCATGTCCACCTTGATGCAACCATCTCTGACATATTATCCACAGGAAAGGATCTTTTCTTTCCTAGTGGAGTATCAAAGAAAGGAAAAGTTGATGACTTTGATTTCTAGCTTGCTGATCAAACTCATGAAAAATTGTCTGATGAACTGACTTTTAAGGATATATATGAATCTACAAAACTGAAGATTCTCAGGCTTTATGTTGTAACAACAGCACACACAAGTAGCTCCAATGGTAACAGCTGCAAAGAAAGAAGAGTTAATACAGAACCAGAACTTTCTGCCCAGCCTATACATCCAAACCAGTCTGATTTGAGTCAGACATCTCCTCAGGTTCAAGCAGAAGGCAGTATAATTGCAATAGCATCTGTGTCCACCAACAAACTACAGATACTTGATAGTAACCACGCTGATAACATGATTGGTTTTGGGGAATCAAACACTGCTTCTGATAATACATGTCATGGGGATTGCTTCGAAGTAAACAGCATTCATTTGTTTGGCTCCAATGATAATCTGCCTTCGATCAGTCCTGATCATGAAGTCTGTGAGTTAACATTTGATTCGCATGAGTGTCTGATGACAGCAGTTCATTCCCAAGAGCAATTTCAGCCAGTCATTGATCTGTCACAAGCACCATCATCAGAAGACAAAAGTGTTATGACCATTATGCTGCACTGCTCCAATTTACAGGAGTCAATGTTGCAATATTTCGAAGCATCTGATATTTTGAATACAACATTAAAGTTCAAGTTTGTAAATGAATGTGGGCATGATGCAGATGGAGTATCAAGGGATGCCTATGCAGCATTTTGGGAATCATTTTTCTTGAGAAATGCAGATGGTGAGGTTTATCGCATACCTGTTTTATCTCAGGACTATGGCCAAGAAGAATGGGAGGCTGTGGGTAGAATTTTGAACAAGGGATACAAGGAGCACAAATACTATCCAATAAGTTTGGCTCCAGCTTTTTTTATTGCAGTAGTACATGGGGAAAATTCTGTCACTCCACAATTATTGAAAGACTCATTCCTGTTATATATATTTCAGTCAGGAAAGGATGTTATTGAGGCTGTTCTAACAGGAACACAGTATGACCAAGACGAACTACTTTGTCTACATGATCGCTTTCAGTGTGACAAAATCCCAGAACTGAGTGAGATGGCATCAACAGTTATACAAATTGCACGCAAAGTATTAATCCAAGAATCTAAATATGCCTTTATGGTAATAGTGGTGTTGGTGAAGGTGTTTGGCAAATTGATTTTCCAGATACTGAATCAATCATAGCCCTGTATGGGAGACTAGACCCAACCATCCCAAAAGTAATAGAGCTGCTCCATGCTTCACCAAGAACAAAGGAGGAAAATGCTTCAATTGGATTTCTTCATAGATTTATTCGAGGCAGAAATAAAGCGCAGTTAAGAAAGTTACTCAGGTTTCTGACTGGATCAGATGTAATTTGTGTCGATAAGATTGATGTTCAGTTTATTGTACGTTATGGAAAAGGAAGACTTCCCAGTGCCCACACTTGTGGGCCTATGTTAGAACTAACCTCAACATATGCAAACTACCCTGACTTCCGATCTGAGTGGGAAAGCATGATTGATTCCAGAGAATGCATGGAAATGAACATTGTGTAGTTGTTCTTTTAATTGCAGAATATAGTGACCATTTTATTTTGTATTTTGTGGTAAATAGTATCACACATATTTACAACTTGCATGTAATCAAATCAGTCCATTGTAACAAGAGTTGGATTGTTGGTACACTATTCTGCAATATTCTGTGTGTGTGTGTGTGTCTATATATATATATATATATATATATATATATATATATATATATATATATATATATATATATATATATATATATACAGCCATGATAGATCTAAATATAAGAGAACTGTCCCTTAATTGTTTTTGTTAAGCTTTTGATTATACAGAATATCACTGCTCATGAACCTTTAATTTTAATTTCTACAATAATGAGAAGTCTCATATAATTGTTTTTTTATCAGCTTGTACAGTGCAGTGAGTTTTTTTATTTATCTCAGTTTTTTGTACATTATTGCCTAAAAGGTTGTGTAATATGGTATATGAGGCATTATGACAAATACCACATACTGTAGTCAAAACTAAGTCACATGACCTATATTTAATGATCCACTGGTTTGCACTAACCATTGTGTTTTCACTTAGTTGTCATTTTTTGTTGCTATTTCATGAGCCTGTGATCAATGTGCTTTGCTGTGCATGTTTTAGACATCACTGCTTGCATAGTTATATTATTGCTTTAGACCTTTTAGACAAACTAAATTTTGCAATCCATCAACATCAGCATTGTGGGTTGTTTTCTTGCATTATACCTTAAATGTTTTAACCTCCATTGCTTGAATTGGAATCAGAGTAATGACATGGATGCCATATATGCTACAGAGAAAATATCTTTTATGGGTTAAAGTGAGAACATGATTCAGATGAAGAGGTCACATTAGTCTGTCTGAAACGAATACAGTATTTGGCATTAAAAAGCTCTTTAATTTGCTCTATAATTTGCCTTATTTTTAAAAATTGTTTGAGTGAAAAAGATTCATTTCTTGTTTCTTTTAGTCTGAGTTTCCAGTTATATGGTATCTAGGAACTTATCCCACACATGCTTGATATTTTGATATTGTGTAGCCTTTCACCTTTACACAAAAGTTGTGTGTGTGTGTGTGTGTGTGTGAGGTGCATATGTATACATATTTTGTTTTGATGTGCTCTAAACAAAAATTGATGTATCAGGATAAATAATAATATTTTAGACTCTGCATGATTTGCAATTATTACTGACAAAAATTGTTTTTCATATTATAACAGATATCAAAGACATTATGATTTTTGCAAGCATTGTTTCTTTAAGTTCATGTTTATCATTTTATGTAGTCAATATGCAAACAGACGTTATTTTGACTGAGTACTTTCTAACATTTATTTTTCATCGCCTCTTGATATTTGCTTTAGATGTTAGGATTGTTATATGGACTAGATGCTACATTAGTTACTTTATTTTCTTTGCAGAGGCGAGCGATTTAATCGGTGATTATTTTACTTTAAATAGTGGTGTAATAAGAAATTCTGGCCCTCGCACCCCTTGGTAACACTTAATTCTGGGGCCCTCTCCCAGTAAAAAGGTTGTTTGATAAGAAAATCATATGTCACTACTTCGTAGGTGATACAGCATAAGGCGAAAAGTTTAGAAAATTTATATAAACTGACATGTTTGCATATAATGTACTACATTTCACTGTCTCTTGAGATTAAAAAAAAAAAACTGGATCAGCTGTGGAATGAAGTGGTTTAAGGTTATTATTGCCTTGACTGTGCAGATGAATGACTTAAGATATACTTTTAATCTTCAGAAAGTTTATCCTATGAAGAAGGAGATAACCTTGATAAAATGATGGACAAAGGGTTGGGATTAAAGTCACTGTGTCCTGAAGCAATGATGGATTGTATGTATCTTGCCGAAATTTCAGGCACTTGGGATATGGCTAATAATGCATCCCCAGCGTCTACCTCCATTCCTTCCCATTCCAGTCAAACTTTCTGATCAAAGCCTTCATGTAAATAATGGCCTATGCGTACTCTGCAATATAATGAATGCGGGTTAAATATGACCCTTCGTTCCAAAGTGCCTGAGCCTCAACTCGCATAAACTGCTTTATCTTGCCCCGTAGCTAGGAAAGAAGCTTGTAGTCAGAATTTATTAGTTTCTGGCAGATGTGTTCATACTTTCAAAAGTTTGTTTTCTTAGTATTTTAATACATAGAGCTGCTTTTCATGGAGCACTGTCTTTTATAACAGACCTGTTGTCCTTTCTACAGTCCGTCCTTCCTCTTAAATAAGAATTCTAAAAGCTATAATTTACAACTCAGTGTCAAGGAGTTCTTAGTGTCCTTCGTACATCTACCATAAGACATAGAACAAGTCCATTCTGGAAGGAGAAATCCTTTTCTCGATGACCTCCAAAAAGCGGGAAATATCAATTACTGTATTATGTTTTTCATATTAGAATTCAGAATTAAAACAAATTTGATTAGTTCAGCTACATGTTTGTGTACTTATTTCTATTGATTTTGTGACAAAGTTTCGAAAGAAGAAATATTTATGTATTTCATTAGGATTTATGGGTATCACCGTTTGACAATTACGATATTGGCGTGAATCATACCCATGCCTCGAGTAACGGCAACTATCATCAGTGCCCAAACCCACACGGCCATGTGCTCACCTGCTCCCCTCCCCTCCAACAAAAACGATGAAAGGAGGTCGAAGATAAGGGCCTGACGGTGCACGAAAATCCTATCGCTTTGACAAACGGAATTTAACACTTAGCCATATGCACGTACCCATTGGATTTCTACTGAGAAATACAAGATGTATACTACCCTTTCTTAGCGGTCAAAAAGTTGCAGTGTCAATTTACTTATCGTAAAAGAGCGTACGCCTGTAAAAACAAATATACTCCAAATGTCTTGAGTGCCTTTATAACTCGATCTCTACAGCCACAATCATTTCTATTATATTAAACCCAGGATAAGTTTTAACACACATTATATGCACACGTTTAACAAAATTAGAGATTAAATGTTTGTATGCGGTGATTGCCACAATGTTAGGGTAATATGGTCATTCCAATGATTTCTACTATTAATTACAGCGCGAGGGGAGGGGGCAGTCGCAATCGTTTATTCCAGCTGAGATTTTCTTAGTAATTCACCTCACTTTTGTGAAACGGAAGCAATTTTTTCACAAAAAGGAGGGGAAGGGAGGTTGGCAACTGACATAAAACCATTCTGAGAGACAAAATAGGGGCTGCCACTAAAGAATATTGCCCCCTGGCGGATCGATAGGGTATCCACGAAACAATATTGACCCCGGGCGCCTAAAGCCCTCGCGCCGCCGCTTCCTGATGTAAAATCCGATATGAACTTATTATTTGAATTCGGAAATTTTTTCAAACATATAAAATATATGCTCGATATATTCCTTGTGATCCTTTCTGAGGAATAAAAATCCCAGATTGCAATCTACGTCACCACAGAAGATAGGCCTATGGGGGTAAACACTGCTAGCTCAGCAACAGTCATAATAAATAGAACCAATTAAAATGACAAACAACAGTTCACCGTTTTCTTGGGAGACACTTTTGTTTCTTGAACCCTAATTTGTATAAGAGTTGAGTGTATTTCTGGTCGCTAACTCCATTGCAGATATTTTCCTCCTCATTTGGCGCTATTGTTAATCGAGAAACGAAAAATTTAGGTTTCGGCAGGTCATAAAAAGAAAGATAATGATACCTTTCTCAGTTCTAAGAAAAACAGTGAACCAAGATTAAGAAAAGCTCAGAATAATACTGACCTTAGTTTTCTACAAAATGATACTAAACAAAATTGTTTAAAATAATTTTTTAAAAATTTGAGGGGGGAGGGCTGAAGGGGGAGGCTACAGCGATCAAATGCTTTGGGCATAATTACAAGTAGAGCACTGATTCCATGTTTATTATAAAACTTATTGAATAAACTTAAATTGAAGCCAATAATAAAACCTTCGTCTGTGTGACTGGAGAGAAGGAAACGATGCAGAATGAGTGTAGTAAAGGTACTGTTTACACTGGTTTAACTACAGCCAGACATCGTAGTTTCCATAACACTGGCGGATCATAAAGATCAATTATGTCGTTAAATTTACGAAACCACAAACATTAACACACTTTATACCAATTAAAACAGATGCACGCTATATAAATGAACTTGAATGACCGAGGAACTTCGTTTTGTATGTATTTGTTAAACATTTAAGTGCGAGATTTACATTTTTTTTAGTAGTCCAAACACAAACGACAAAATTCCATTCCACATCAGTAGTATAGTGGGACGATATAGCGTCAATGGGAAAATACATTACGGACCCCCCTGGGCCTGTCTGCGGACATGATTTATAGCGTCAAAAGCACACCCTGGGTACGTCTACGGACAATGGGAATTTTGTATAGCGTCAAAAGCACACCCTGGGACGATATAGGGACAATGGGAATTTTGTATAGCGTCAAAAGCACACCCTGGGACGATATAAGGACAATGGGAATTTTGTATAGCGTCAAAAGCACACCCTGGGACGATATAGGGACAATGGGAATTTTGTATAGCGTCAAAAGTACACCCTGGGACGATATAGAGTCAATGGGAATTTAACATGGAATTTTAACATGGGTGGGACTATAGACGGACAAGATTTATAGCCTCACGTAGACAGTAATGTAAATTTTGGTCAATTGTACCGTAGCCCCAAAATTTATAGCGTCACGTAATGGGAATTTTAACATGGGTGGGCCTGTATAGCGTCAAGATTTATAGCGTCAAATGTTACACCCTGGGACGATATAGCGTCAATGGGATTTTAACATGGGAATTTTAACATGGATGGGTCTGTATAGCGTCAATATTTATAGCGTCAAATGGTACACCCTGGGCCTGTATAGCGTCAACGGGAATTTAACATGGGAATTTTAACATGGGTGGGACTATAGACGGACAAGATTTATAGCGACACGTAGACCGTAATGTTAAATTAGAGGGGTTGTACCCTGGCGACAAGATTTATAGCCTCACGTAGACATCTATGTTAAATTTAGGGGATTGTACCGTAGCCTCAAGATTTGTAGCCTCACGTACACTTCTATGTTAAATTTGATCGTTTTCACTATAGCCTCAAGATTTATAGCCTCACGGGACCCTACTTTGTACCCTACGGACAAGGGAAATTGAATATGGGGAAATATTGGGCCTGTCTAGCGACAAAAAATATTGGGCCTGTCTAGCGACAAAAAAAATATTGGGCCTGTCTAGCGAAAAAAAATATTGGGCCTGTATAGCGACAAGAGGAATGGAACAGGTAGGGTCTATTGTTAGCTACAATTTTTGGTCAATTTCTGTTTAAAAACCCTTGTATGTATTTTTAGCTACAACCAGTGGCAAATCCACGTCTATATTTATAGCCTCAAAAATTTCTAGCTTCAGTGACGCCACTGAACTGGCTGACCTGAATACTCGATACTGTGCGACGTCACTGAAATGGCTGACCTGAATACGCGATACTGTAGGGCAGAGGGGATAAAGTCAAGTGCTTCAGTTGCGGTCTGTCACTTCACGAGTGGGAACAGAAAGATTCCGCTTACCTGGAACATGTTCGATGGTCTCCAGATTGTCATTACCTACCTTTAGTGACACCTCGTCATTCAAGTAGGCATACCATGTCGTTTAAGAAACCAGCTGCTTGGCTAGGAGTTAATCGTTGGACAACCCCTGGACAAGTATTTAAACCCCATCTAAAAAATAATCTTCAAACATTACCAAACGAATTGCAAGAGAAGAACTACAAGGACATTTGGCATGGACTTGCCAGAGCCAAATCTCAATGGGTAACTGTAGAACTTTTATGTCGAGAAATTCACAAGAGGAAATTGACAAAAGTCAACAAACAGGTCAGATTTCTCTGGATCAAATGTGCTTTCTTCCTAATATTCCGCTTTAGACCATTTACATTACAAGATTTTAATGACATTCTTGACCGTTTCCTGGAATGGCAGAGGCCAGAAATGACTCACATTGTCCGTCACTTTCGCTCTAGGAGAAGTGTTTGACTGACATGGTCATGGATACTTTACAAGAGAACATTCGTGGTTTGCCTGTGGAGTTGAGAGAACGCATTTACCGCGAGTTAGTCAAAATACAAGTAAAACGCAAAGAACCATTGCATCCGCTACGTCACCGTTGTTGGAACCACTGGTACCTAAATGCTATAAGAGGACTGATTCTGATGAAAGTGTTCCAGTGATCAGACATTGATGAATCGCGTGAAATTCATAAATTTTTGGATGACACTCATTGAACTTACGAGGTGATCCTAATACACTTAATTCCAACGGACGAGTTAGAGGATTACAACAAATCTTTACAAGAACAATTCTTTCTAGTTCAAGAGGAAACTTCTGTGCGACGTGTGGTGTGTGAGTTAGTGACTAAACTTTTTTGGTACGGTACTAAAATAAAATCGAGGCTGTTCAAAAAGTACACTTATTACCTTCACCGAAAAGGGTATAAAAACTGACTACCATGTCACGACCTTTATCATTCGTGATATAACAGATTCCGTGGAAGGAAATCAGTGACACTATTCAAACGGTGGAGGATTACCAACACTTATTACGAAAACTGTATCCATTGAATTGGGGGTCAATGTGTAGTGTGTGTCTTAGTGACTTGCTTTCTGAGATTTCGTTTACCAGACGAATCCTTGTGGACTCTTTACGAACAGTACATACCACTCCAAAAAGCATGAAAGTGGTCCCTTTAAATGTACACGAGAGACTCATTTTGCTCAAAGCTTTGCGCTTTCATCTTAATACTTCTCAACCTCTACAGGAAAACAAGATTCGTCAACTTTTAGGCACTGTAGATGTGTACGACGACGTGCGTGTAGCTTGTGACTTGCACCCTAACTGGAAAGATGTACGTGACTGGAAAAGTTGGGGTTTTGAGGCTTGCACAAAAGAAGTGGCACATTATGCAAAAGATTTGTCATCCTAAAAACTTAAAACGTTCAGTGAAAAAGTAACTTTTAAACCAATGTTAGTGACAGTGCCAGAAGAAGAAGAAGAAGAAGTCGTGACCGAGGAAAACCACTCTCTTCAGGACAGAACCGTTATTGACATCCCCGAAGGGCCATTCCGGGAGGGCTCTTGTGTGACTATGCCAAGGAGTGTAGAGACTCTAAGAACATTACACACTGTCATTACAATTCCACCTCTTGATCCCCACAAATGTTGTACAGAGACTTGTTTATATTCCACTTTGATCGTTTTGATGTGTCTTTTATTCATGTACTTAGCCATTTGGTTTTTATGTATTTTTGTCTTTCGTATTGTTCACAGTTAAAGATGACAATAAAAGTGTCCTGAAAAAAGTATAAAAACTCTTGTCTTGTCTGTCTTCGTGTCAAAAGTGACATTCCTTTCACTACTAGTATGGGTACCTCTACTATCTCTGCTCCCTCTTCCTCCACTGTCAAAGTCTTTGACGAACACGTTGATCGGACTAGTTGGGAGGCCTTGTATCTTCGCCATCCCCTTATCATGCTCATTGCCGGACCTAGCGGTTCAGGCAAAACCGAATTTGTCAAACGTTTGATCGAACATAATAAACATAATTTGATCGATCGTTCACCTCAACGAATCGTGTGGTGTTACAAAGAGTGGCAATCGGCGTACAGCCTTCTGCGAGAAAGTCAAGGCGATTCCATTGTCTTTGTGGAAGGCATTCCTGTCGAAGACGACGGGATCGTGTCTGACCCTAGTCAAACTCATTTGGTTATTTTTGACGACATGTTAGGAGAAGACGAAGAAGAAATTAAACTCTGGTTTACGCGCAAAGGGCATCATCGAAATGCCAGTGTCATTTACATCACCCAAAATTTGTTTCAATAAAGTAAAGCCCATCGTACCATCAGTCTCAATGCTCATTACGTGGTGTTGTTTAAAAGCCCTAGAGATAAATCACAAGTGCAAGTCTTAGCCAAACAGTTAGGAACTCCTTGGCTGACTCATGCGTACGACGATGCCACTCAAACCCCACACGCTTATTTACTCGTTGATTTAAAACCCACCACTCCCGATTATTTGCGATTTCGTACCCATCTGTTTCACCACTGGTACCAAGACAGAGGGCCTGTCGTGTACACGTCCCCTTCGTCGACTTAACCACGACCACAATCAACAAAAAAATAATCTATTAAAACCTCAGTCACTTGGGGTCTGTCTCACACAGATTTAACATGATGTCCCTTCAGTCTCATCTTCCCTTCAAATTGATTCGTGCCTTGTACGGTATCAGTCGGGAAAAAAATCCACAAATACGTGCTCGTGTCTTAGAAGCTAGTCTCAAAGAAGACTTACGATGGTTTACGGTGACAGTACGTCAATTACTGCAAGGCATCATTCACATTCCACATCAAAGCAAACATTTGTTTGAGAGAAACAAAAGTCGCCTTGACGCAGCTAGCCGATCCTCGCATTGACACTCAAACCAAAAAGCAAATCATTTTGAAACCTGGAGGAAGCGGTTCTCTAGGAGGAGTCATCATTCGTTCCCTCTTAAAATGGGATCCTAATACTCCCAAAGTCGCCCCAAGAAAAAAGCCACGCCCAAACGTACCCAGAAGAAAAAGAAAAAGAGCAACGGTGTCAAGACCAGGTCACAGCCTCAGGAAAAGAAAAGTCCACAGAAAACAGCTTCTACCCGCAAGAGAGCGTCTCCAAAAACTTCTCCTCCAGCGGTGACACACTCTTCCTCATTAGCGGCAGTGTCCGATGCTCACAAAGTACCTGCCCCCAACATTAAAGTCCAAGAGAGAACGGGTGTGTTACAGAGTTTACTGGATTTGTCCAAGTAATTTACTGTCCCGATTTAGTCCGTTGCGAACTCCTCCACGACGTGTGTTGCCTGTCATCAAGTTGATAACGACGTAAAGACAATCAGTGGCGACGCATTCCGGTATAAAAAAGACCTGAGGCAAACGATAGGTTTGGTGTTGTTGTGCTGCTGAATGCCCAAAGATGACCCCTCCAAAAATTGCACACCGTTACCATCGTGTTCCTTCTTCGGTCCAAAAAGGAAAAGGAAAAAGAAAAAGACAGTCACGTCATCCAAAAGTGTCACCTGATAGAAAAGAAAGTCACCTTAAATAAGGATAAACGAGACGAATTATTGCAAAGGGGAAAACAATTCTACCATTATGGGAACAGATTAGTTGTATAGGATGTCGTTTTGACATAGCAAAGGTCTTAAATACTTTGTGTATGTTGATAATTTTTATGATAGCAAATGAATTTTGTCTACATTTTATTTTATTAAATTTTAACGCAAACAATGACAAATATATTTCATGGCCATGCCATTTCAGCATTAATAACTTGCAAACGAAATTATTCTTTTTTCAGTATGTTTCTTTTTTCAGTATATTTCTTGCTGAATATGCTACAGAAATTAGTATATACATCCATCTGACACAATGTTTTTTAAAAGCGAACTTAACTATAGAGTTGCTTAGTTCAAATTGAAAGGTTGATACCAAATGAATTTTGGAAAACCTCACACGTTTCTATTCCAAAATCATCACTGAAAATGCTCCATCGGACGTGAACAGCTGTATCATCTCCATGGAAGTTGTCATGTGGAAAGTAAACGCTTTTAGACGTGCCCAGTACAGTTATCTCAATTTTGTCTGCTGATGGCGCTGACCGAACCACATGGACACCGTCAGATGACCGTGACGTTACCAGTCCGGCGCCATTCTCGCACCGAACTGTCACATATATTGTAAAAGGGATCTTTGGAGTCAAAAAATCTCAGATGCGCTCCTTGAAATCCGATGGAAGGACGAAAACTGGCTTTAGTGCCTTACAAACAATGGATGGAACACCATCCTTGGCAACAACACCGAACCCCATATTTACCTCCCAATCCTCATTTGACCGAGATATCCCAGTTACAACACGAATTACAATCATTGATGGATCTCAGCGATTTGTCAGAAACGGAAAAATCTCAACGGTACGGTCAATTGTTGCAACGACTGCAACTCTTTCACCAGAAAGCTTTAGACGAACCAGCTCTACCCATTTTGAAAGATTTTAAGGCCTTGATGAAAAGTTCACCAACACCACTACTACTACCTCCAGAGGTCAAGACAGATGCAGCCCCACGGTTGCCTGAGGAAGAAGAGGCAAGAGAAGTCTTTCAAACACCGTCAGCAGCTCCCATCCCTAGTAAGATTACAGCGTCCTTGTTGACCCCTTCCCCTACACCCCAACGAGAAGAACTTAAAGCTTGGGTTAAAAAGATAATGTCCAATCCACCTTCGACAGAAGTGAAAAAGAAAGAAGGGAAAGCAGAAGTGAAAAAGAAAAGAAGACCAAAGTCTTTCCATTACCGCCACCACCACCAACACCACTACCTTCGACTTCTACTCCCGTGGCACATCGGACACGGAAAGTCGTTTCCAAACCACCCCCTCTTCCAATTCAGAGTATCATCACCGAGGAGTGGATCACTTATTAAAAATGGAGAAGGTGTTAGCCAGCATTTACTACGATCCATCCCATAATGCAGGTCACGGAGGAGTTCAGAAATTGTATCTGTTGCCAAAACTCGACTGAAAAGTGTTCGTTTACCTCAAGTGCAACGATGGTTATAAGAACAAGCCACGTACACCTTACACAAGCCCATTCGACGAAAATTTTCCAGAAGTCGCACCCGAGTGGAGGGCATCGATCATCAGTGGCAAACCGATTTAGCTGATGTCTCTCATTTGGCTACCTACAATCGTGGTTACTAATATTTGTTTTGTGTCATCGACGTCTTTTCCAAATTTGCTTGGGTCGTACCATTGACTTACAAATTGAGCAATGAGTTAGTGCGAGCCCTCAAGCTGGTGTTGAAACAAAGCGGGTGTCACCCTCTTCGATTGCTTACTGACAAAGGCACCGAATTTCTAAACCATGCTTTCCAAAAAGAATTGAAGAAACGTGACATACAATTTTTGTCACCACCGAGAATCCAGAAACCAAAGCTAGCATCGTGGAACGTTTTCAACGCACCTTCAAAGAACGCATGTGGAAATATTTTACGCATCAACACACTCTCAAGTACATCGATGTCTTGCCACACCTCGTCCAATCGTACAACCAATCTTACCATCGGAGCATTGGACGTGCCCCCCAAGAAGTGACCGTCTTCGAGCGCCTGTTTGGTAAGTCCCCGACAGTGACTGTCCCTAAGAAAGGTGGAGTGTTGGCAGCAGGAGATTGGGTGCGCATTGGCAAAACCAAACGCACTTTCGACAAAGGTTACTTACCCAACTGGACCACCGAATTGTTTCGAGTCACCGAACGTGTGCGTGGCCTTCATCCTCCCGTCTATAAATTGGAAGACATGAACGGGGAAGTGTTAAAAGGAACGTTTTACTTGCCCGAGTTACAACGTATGACTAAAAAGGAAAAAGACGTGTACGAGATTGAAAGCATTCTCGATCAAAGAACTGGTAAAGTGGGAAAACGACGTGTCAAAGAAGTCAAAGTACGTTGGAAAGGATATCCTCCCAGTTTTGACTCTTGGATCGACGCTTCGCAACTCATCGACTATAAAAAGAAGTGACCATCATGCCCTTCAACACAGCCTCAGCTACTGCAGTAACCACTCCGTCGCCCAGTTCTTCTCTGCAAGATCTACAAAAGCAACCCTTGTGGGTGTGGTGTGGAGAACGTGTGCCTAAAACGTAAAGCGTCTTTTTCTGCCAAATCTTTGTGGTGTATTGTGTCATTGGTGCTGCCATTGCCAATTTGAGTTTGCAACAAGGAGACAAACAATTGTGGTCCATTTTGCTTAGCAGCTGCATTGGTTATCTTCTTCCCAATCCGTCTCTGAAATATTCCTCTAACGGGAACAACAACAACGGGAGTCTTGCGTCCAACGTTAGTCCCCCTTCCAACAGTCACCCTAACCATCCTCTTTTAGACATTCCTCTTACTTCCAGTGACTCCTCGGACACTAGAACTCTGGAATTATGAACAACCAATTTTAGTTAACGTTACCCAGTGACAGTTTCATGGAGGTGTTTCCCAATAACACTTTGTGCTGTTGCACGGCCAATTACCTCAGGCCCTCCAATTGGATCTCGAAGTCCATTGGGATGTGGCTTCGGTGGAAATGATTCACCCTACACAAATCAAAACCATCGTTGAAAATCAAAACACTTTTACGGTAGAAGTTCATGACGAACAAGTGCAACAACACTTGGATGAATGCAACAGTGTAGCTGACTCTATGAAATCACAAGACCCCAAAACTAAATGAACCACTTATCGGTTGAAAATTTCCCCAGGCTATTATTTTAGTGGTCAACATTTGGTGACAGGTTCAATGCCATGTTTGGTAAAGTCTTGGAGAAAGCCAGAAAAAGTGTCACCATGGATTACCACAAAATAGCTCGTCACCTAATGATGAAATTTTCAGAGGACAAAGTATTGGCCATTACATTTTGTTCTGAATTGTATGACATTTTGGGTGGAGACCCCAAGTTGATCATGATTGCAAACGAAATACCAGCCGTGACCAGTAACTCGGATTTTGAGAAATATGTCAGATTCCCTGTAGAAATGAACCTAGGACTGAATTTGATTTTTGTGTACTCCGATGTGGAGGAGTAAAACGTGGTGGGAAACACTTCCGTACCGTTACTGCGTGTCATTCCTTTCAAAGTGGATTCTGCCACGAACGCTAACGAGGAAGGTGGAAACACCTATCAAATTCACCGCGAATTTGTACATCTTCACTATTTGCCAATTATTTCGACACTGTCAACATTACTATAAAAGGAGATCTGGGACAAAATATTTCATTCACCAAAGGGAAAGTCACAGTGAAACTCCATTTTCGAAAACGATTACTCTAACCTTTTGTCAGTTTACATGTGTACCAAGGGGTCGCTCGACAGCGAGGACATGGTTTAGGTGATATGCTAAAATCAGCCTTTCGTACAGTGGCTCCCATTTTGAAACCGATGGTGACACGGGGATTGCACGCCTTGAAAGATGCCGCGTTGACGCAAGGTAAAGAATTTCTCCAAAATGTCATCATTGACAAACAAAATCCCAAAGAAGCTTTCTTGATAGCAGGCAAAAATGTCTTGCTTCAAACGGGTAAAGACATTTTGGACCGGCGAGAAACTCCTATAAATGCCCTGCGCGATGACGAGTCAAGCATTCCTGCTTCCCTGACGCCACAGCAAGACAAGGCAGAAGAAGACGACGAAGACACCCCTTGAGAGGACTTCACACCCCTAGAGCTAGAACGACTAAGAAAAGAAAAACCGTCGGAGAGTTAGACGTTTTTGATTATTAAATGAGAGAAAATGATGCACCCAGAGTCTTGCGCTTGTTCCAAATCGGAACTGGATCTGTTTGCCATGCCGCCCACCATGATGACGATGCAAGAATCCCAATGGGTTGAATTTCATCCCGTCTCCTCTTTGACGGATTCAGCTCCCATTGAGTTTGAAATCAAAGGACAACCCGAAGATTACATCGATCTGAATAGCCGTTACTTGTATCTGAGACTCAAAGTGATCAAAACCGACAACACCAATCCGGGAGACGATGCTAGAGTAGCTTCCGTCAACAATTTCATGCATTCCTTGTTCAGCGAAGTGGATTTGTACTTGAATAACAAACTGGTCAGCACCAGTATGGATACTTACCCTTACCGAGCGTACCTAGAAAATCTCATGACGTACGGAAAAGAGGCCAAGAACACTCATCTGGATGCTTGCGTGGTGTGAAAACCTGATACCGCAGGTGAAGACACGTTTAACGACACAGCCCTGACAGCCGATGACAATCCTCACAATGTGGGTTTTAACGACCGTCGAAAGAAAATCCTGCAAGGTCGTAATTTAGAACTGATGGATCGTTTGCATTTGGACATGTGCTTGCAAGACAAGTATTTGCTCAACGGAGTAGATATTCGCCTGGGACTCAATCGCAGCAGTGTCGCTTTCCATTTGATGGCTCATGTCAACGAGTACAAAACCATCAACCAAGAAGCCAGACTTTACGTGCGTCGCGTAGAAGTGTTACCTAAAGCGGGAAACGACATCATTCACACATTCAGGAGATCGACCGCCAAGTATCCGATACGACACGTACAAGTGAAAACATTCACCATTGCTGCTGGACTCCGATCCAAGATCGAAGATCATCTGTTCCAAGGACAGTTACCCAAACGTTTAATCGTTGGCATCGGCAGTAATGCAACCCTCAACGGAGCCCACGATCAAAATGCTTTCCAGTTCAAGCACTACAGAGTGTCCAAGATCGAAATCAGTCGCGATGGCAAGACTTTGTGTACCAGACCCTTTGAACCTAACTTTGCCCAGAAAAATTACTTGAGATCGTACTTGTCCCTGTACGAAGATACCGGACAACCAGGAAGCAACACCAGTCACGGTATTTTGTACGAGAATTATGTAGGAGGTTACACTTTGTAGGCCTTTAATTTCACTCCAGACCAAGGCAGCGACGAGGGACATTTCCACCCTATAAAATCTGGTCAACCGCGTGTGGAACTTCAGTTTGCAGAAGCTCTCACCGAGATGGTGAACGTCATCTTGTATACCGAATTCGACAATAACATCAAAATCAACAGTTTGAGAGAAGTCATTCTAGATTATTAGAAACAATGGAAGACTCCTATCCCTCATTCAACGGTAGAGAATCTTTGGAAATGAAATGGAAATATAGCGTGAAAACAGAACCCCAAGACCAAGACAAAGAGGACGAGGTAGTGGTCAAGTCCAGATGGCCAGAACAAGAACAACATTTAGTGTCCTGTTTTGCTAAACACCTGGCAGATAAAATTACGGAATTGACCAAGAGAGATTCTTATGGATGTCAAAACGATCATCCCAGTCAAATTCAACACGATAAATGTCAAATTTACGAAACCACAGACATTAACACACTTTATACCAACTAAACAGATGCACGCTATATAAATGAACTTGAACGACCGAGGAACTTCGTTTTGTATGCTTTTGTCAAACATTTAAGTGCGAGATTTACATTTTTTTTAGTAGTCCAAACACAAACGACAAAATTCCATTCCACATCCTATCAAATATTGGTCTCACTGGGTGCTCAGTTCAGCTCATCTAGAACAAAAATGATCACTATCTAAGCGCATAAAATGACTAAACATATTATTAGGAGGATGCCCTTTACAGCATGTCATTAATATGTTTTCGCAACTCCAAATACAGATCAAGAGCTTCATTCGCATCCTTTGCCATGTGTAAACTTTGCTCAGCCATTATATATACACATAGTTTTGTACACATCCTCGTCAGAAGCTATTCCATCACGGTACCTTACATTATTCTGACAAAACCAGAATTCTTCTGCATCTATTAAACACATGAAGTTCTCCGTCTCAAACAACTATGGGACTAAGAACATGATGTTTGGAATACCACTTGGAACAATTAAGTTTTTGGATGGTCGAATCACATGGGAATCCCACACTTCGGCTACTGAGTCTAATTCATCCTGGAAATAAAAAACAAGAAAAATATTCACATATGAAGTGCTTAATAATAGGGATGAAAAGAAAAGTATGGCTGAGAAAGAATTTTTTCATGTGAACATATGACCTGAATGAAGCATAAAGAAACACTATAAATTGGATATTATTTGGTAAGACAGCTTTGTTAAATACACAACTGATGTATCAGATCACATCTCTAACATATAAGAGTGAGTATTATCAGTGACATCAGTTCGTATAAGGAAAATAATAATTCGTAATCTACATACAGGTAAGATTTTGAAACAAATATTCCCAACTGGCTTTAAAATGCTCAAAGGAGCGTTATGTGATAATTCTATTGAATAGTATGTACTCTTTGAACATTGTAATCTGTAATCAGCACTTGTCTTTCATTAGAATGAATTATGCACATGTAATACATACATACATACATACATACATACATACATACATATATATATATATATATATATATATATATATATATATATATATATATATATATATCTGTGTGTGTGTGCGTGTGTGTGTGTGTGTGTGTGTGTGTGTGTGTGTTTAAGAGAGATAGAGACAGACAGACAGAGACAGAGTTATAATGTCCGTACCTGGATCATACCAAGAAAACAAAATAGCACAAGATTCTTGTCCAGATATCCGCCGTCAAATTTACCCCCAGCTTTCATTTGGTCGAAGAGTGACAACCATAATTCTACACATTCCTTACGCAAGAAGCCCCACCAGCTTTCAATTCTTTGGTTATTTGTGCTGCGCCCGTACATGAAACTGCGTTCACCACAGAAGGAATCATTTCCATGTCGGCGAAAGAAACGTTGGAATTCACAAACATATCCATTTTCTGTGCCCCTGTCAGCTCGAACTATAAGAGGGCAACCACCAAAGGCTTTCACAGCTTCGAAATAGTAGCCCCCGATAACACGAGGGTTACTACTTGTGCAATATGCATTTAACCATATCATTTTCCGTGAAAATCCATAAATGCAACCATCGATGCAAATACCATAGGGGCGCAACTTGTTATAGGAGTCCATATGCCATATGTAATTAAGACCTTTTGATAGATACATACGCCTGTGAAGTCGATGTGATTGGCGGAGATCAACATTTTCAGGATCTAACACACTCATTAAAAGGCGAACTTCTTCCTTTCTTGCCCGTATACCTCTGCATTTCAGCTTATGATACATCCACCTATAACCGTGCATGGTACCGGAGAACATCTCTTCATGCATTATGAATTCGGCAACAGTCATCACATCAGTGGGATTTTTATAACGGTAAAGACCACCAACATGCAAAATACGACTCAGCTGTCTATTGCTGAGATTATATCCATGTCTTTCTTCCAGAATGAAAACAATCTCCTTATACTTTAAACCCAAGTGAAAATACAATTTTATCAGAGCTAAACGGTTCTTATCCATTCTCACAATGACAACAGTAATAAAAAGCCTAAATATCCGTGAAACGCAAATTAAATTTGAAAAAATCCGAAATATTTTGAAATAACGAAATACTATTTCGAAACAACAAAATATTATTTCGTTTAAACGAAATAGTATTTCGAAAAAACGAAAAAGCATTTCGAAAGTAGGAAATACTATTTCGATATAACGAAATACTATTTCCATATAACGAAATACTATTTCGATATAAAGAAACAGCATTTCGAAATAACGAAATAGTATTTCGTTTAAACAAAATACTATTTCAAAATAACGAAATACTATTTCGATATGACGAAATAGTATTTCGAAATAACGAAATGTCATTTCGATACAACGAAATAGTATTTCGTTTAAACGAAATATTATTTTCATATAACGAAAGAGCATTTCGAAATAATGAAATACTATTTCGAGATAACGAAATAATATTTCGTTTAAACGAAATACTATTTCGATATAACGAAACAGCATTTCGAAATAACGAAATAATATTTAGATATAACGAAATACTATTTCGATATAACGAAATATTATTTCGTTTAAACCAAACACTATTTCGATATAACGAATTACCATTTCGAAATAACGAAATACTATTTGGAAATAACGAAATATTATTTAGATATAACGAAATGCTATTTCGTTTAAACGAAATAACGAAATAACGAAATACTATTTCGATATAACGAAATATTATTTCGTTTAAACCAAATGCTATTTCGATATAACGAATTACCATTTCGAAATAACGAAATAATATTTCGAAATAACGAAATAATATTTCGATATAACGAAATTGCATTTCGAAATAACGACATACTATTTCGATATAACGCAATAGCATTTCGAAATAACGAAATAATCTTTCGTAATAACCAAAGAGTATTTCGTTTAAACGAAATACTATTTCGAAATAACGAAATGTTATTTCGATATAACGACATACTATTTCGATATAACGAAAAAGCATTTCGAAATAACGAAATACTAATTCGAAATAACCAAATACTATTCGTTTAAAAGAAAGGCTATTTCGAAATAACGAAATACTATTTCGATATAACGAAACACTATTTCGTTTAAACGAAATACTATTTCGAAATAACAAAATACTATTTCGATATAGAGAAATACTATTTTGATATAACGAAATACTATTTCGATATAACGAAATAGCATTTCGAAATAAAGAAATACTCTTTCGATATAACGAAATTGTATTTCGTTTAAACTAAATACTATTTCGAAATAACGAAATGCTATTTCGATACAACGAAATACTATTTCGATATAACAAAATAACATTTCAAAATAACGGAATACTATTTCGATATAATGAAATAGCATTTCGAAATAACGAAATACTCTTTCGATATAACCAAAGAGTATTTCGTTTAAACGAAATACTATTTCGAAATAACGAAATGCTATTTCGATATAACGACATAATATTTCGATATAACCAAATACTATTCGTTTAAAAGAAATGCTATTTCGAAATAACGAAATACTATTTCGATATAACGAAATAGTATTTCGTTTAAACGGAATGCTATTTCGAAATAACGAAAAACTATTTCGATATAACGAAATATCATTTCTAAATAACTAAATACTATTTCGATCTAACGAAATATTGTTTCGTTTAAACGAAATACTATTTCGAAATAGCAAAATAATATTTCGATATAGCGAAATAGCATTTCGAAATAACGATATACTATTTCGAGATAACATAGTAGCATTTCGAAATAACGAGATACTATTTCGATATAAGGAAATACGATTTCGAAATGATGAAATAGTATTTCGTTTAAACGAAATACTATTTCGAAATAACGAAATATCATTTCGTTTAAACGAAATAGTATTTCGAAATAACGAAATAGCATTTCGAAATAACGAAATAGTATTTCCATTAAACGAAATAAAAAATATATGCATCCATGTCACTTAAGGAGCTCTGTATCAATGAGATTTAAATATTACAGTTTTTTACTGGTACGACATAAATCTCCGGCGATTGTGCATACTGGAGCCTAGCACAACGTTCACTTAAAACGTTATTGATTGAGCTATTGATTGGTGTTGGAAACGATCGTTCACGTTTTCGATGAAGAACTGTGATACAGACAAGTGCGTCCTTGTTAACTAACAGTTGAGGTGTCTCACTTTTTAGTCAGTGTAGGTTGATGGAGATGTCAACCGGGGTATATTGGTCGGTGAGTTCCACTTCATCGTTGTATAAACAATCCCTGATGGATCTCGCACCTGGCGATATTGTCTGCGGCCGGGCGATTTCGCTGGCTAATGCTAGAATTCTAAGCTAGCTTCGAGTTGTTGTGACTCACCAATGTTGTTCCAGTGGTGGATTTCTCTCTGCCCAATTAGTAGGTTATATTTCATTGTATGAGATGATCTGGTAATGCCGTTTTCACGCATATATTGATAGGCTAATGGCACGAAATCACCATCGATGTTGATATCTCCAATCAGACACTTCATCTGTAAATTTCACAATATCATCATCATTTGGTTGAACCCATCACGTATATGTAATGATAACTGTTAAACAGAAGCACGAAAGACGGTTAAGTATCCGTCCATATAGATGTTGAGTCCCTTAAATGAATTTCATCTCCGGCGACTAACAGCTCTGTTTGTGTAAATGTGAACGATTCTGTAACATAACCATTGATGACGCGTGATCTTGGTATATTATCAAGTCGCTTGTCTGTTTTTATTTTTCCACTTTTATTATTGCATACCACCCATATTTAGTCCTTTTGAGGACGAATAAGTAATTTTCGGACTCGCGTACATTTAAAATGAGAGATTTAGGTGCAGTAAAGGCAACCCCAGCATCACAGAAAACAACTTCGACCATTTGCTAGGCCCTTGATTTTTTCCTGCTGCTCTGGTTAATGTGGATTTCATTTCAGACTATACAGTTACTGCCTGTGTTGGAAAGTGGAGGGCTGATAGCACCTCGGTAGCCTTTATGTCTATATGTTTTGATAAATTCCATCGACATACACGGGTCTCTGATTCGGTGATTCACGTTGATTTCACCAGGGTTTTCGCGATGGCTGGCATTGTTGCTGTTGATGAAAGTAAACTTGGACCGTTCATTCTACCATTGGAAGTGCACGCGCATTTACTTCAACTTTAGGTTTTCGTGTCACTAATCGGCCTAGTTGATCTCGAATCGATTTTACCGCATGATATCCAAGATTTTTACGGCTCCGTAGCAGCGCTTTTGATGCTATCAACAACTCTCATTGAAACGTATAAGCGATTGGTTCAGTGTACGAGGCCTGGCCCTCAAGAACTTTTGAGGATCCTATTAGCAATCGCCGAACAACATCGCCAAGACCATTTTCACAATATGTCACGTAAACCATTTTTTTTAATCGTTTTAACAACACTCACGAGTCTCAGAGCTCTATGTACGACTGTCATTTTATTAAACATCAGTTCGATATCTGATATACAGTTGTAGATCCAATGCGTGCCTGTCCTGATCCTCAAGAGTGAAACGACTGCGTGTCAACAAGGGATTGTAGCATGGAAGATATACGGACGTCGTCGGAATAAACAAAATGAAATTACCCAGTGCACATTCTTGGAGAAACCCAACAATAAGAAAGCCTTCAACGCGATACTTGATGAACATAAAAGATCTACTCGGTAAGTACTACTTCTGAAAAGTCTAGCGAGATCTGGCATCAAGACCCTCCTGGTCATGCCCATAAGATTCGTTGGTTCACAGGAACCTCATTAATATATCAATGCCAACCGAGAATTATTTTCAGCGACCACTGTGATATATCAACTGATTACAGCGTGGCTCGGAATAAAGTAAAACAATAATTGGTAATGCTTTAGAAGTATTCGGAGTACTTGATTTTGTTGACTCGTACAACGTTACCTAGGGTAGTTTTATTTTTCTACCTCGATTAGTAATGACTGAGTAATGCATGCATCTCGCTGTAGATCACTCTCAGCAAGATGCCCATATTTCATGATGCCCACGGGTACTTTTACCCTTCGATCTTACACGTTGTTTTGGTACTTATAGGAAGCATATTGCTATATACGGGCACAGTGATTGCCGAGATCCTGTCAGGAGGTGTTTAAACTTACTACAGCTATAGGGCTGAAAAGGCTGGCAGTACAGGGTTTGAAAGGCTGATAATACTGGAAGCGTGGCAGCACAGGACTGGCAATAACAACGGGATGGCAGTGTAACAGCATAGAGCTGGTAATGTGGCAACATAACCGGCAGTGTGGCAGCGTAGCTGTTAAATGTAGAAGCATAACTGGTTTTGTTTCAAAGTAGCTGGTAGTGTGGTAGCGTAGTTTGTGGCAGTATAAATTCATTCAAGAATGTGAATTCCTAATTGTGCAAAATGACATCGGATTGTACATTCTGATCAAAAGGAATATGATTGTTTGAACCATACTCATTTTTATAATAGCATATGGTTATATTAACCGTGCTCATTGTTATAGTATATTATTGTTATTAAGTGCACTAATTTGTATTTGTTACAAAATCACAATATGGTGGTGTCATATCATTTGACGAATGGCGATTTTTATTTCTTCACATGTTTATGAGAGTCTAGGTACATCTATTTAATTGTTATAATCTATAAGGCACATCATTATTAGGGTCTACATGCTCATTTAGTATTTTCTATGCAGTTACACGCTGCATATTTAATCGCGGGAACAGTGCTGAGTGTAGGCACGTTTTCGAGTATGAAAATTGTTTAGTCTTTGCAAGTCTGAAAACATCATCCGTCAAATATCTTCATTGTTTGGTTCCATGTCCATGGAAAGTTCATCAAAGTGCCAGGTTCCTTTGCGACCATCCTCTGCCGAGAAAATGCACGCGTTTTCCCGGGAAGGGCCCCAAGAGGCCGAGATCAAATATTAAACCAACTGTAATAAATGCGCAATATTGTTAGTGCAATCTGGAGTGTGCAGAATCCCCTCGCTGTGATTAGTAAAGAGAAAACCTGATGAAATTATGGTTTCGTAGACGAGATAATGATCATCGATTGCACTTGTAACGACATGCTGCATTACGACATCGACTTCGTTTAAAACATGAGACGTCTCAAAACGCATCATTGGTGTTATATAAATCAGCTATGTTTTCAATGGCTTTGTTTATCAACGCACGAAACCTGCCGGGTCCATGATGTTATTGTTATAAAACAGCTGATAGATCGACAAGGCTTTATTGATGACTTCAGATGGGTTGTTGCAGTTGAATCCTGTGTGGCTATGATGTCCACAAGGAGACTCCGTCCCCCAACAAAAAAATAAAACCTCTTCTTACAGAATATTGTTTGTGTTTGGGTGTAATTTCGTACTATTTTCGACAGCAACTTGACCTGTTCAGGATTATCAGTTACAAAATTCATTATATGTGCTCGACTTTTTAGCGGTGACTATTGTTTTCACAGATGATTCTTTCAATACCATTTTGGGTCATTTATTGTTCATTCATTCATAACTGTAATTTCAAAATTTAGTCTTTCAAGACGGGGATTCTGAAAAGAGAGGCACGCATGCTATTTTCAAAGATCCAGAAGCGAAATTCTTGGGTAAAGCGTTTAGGCAGTGTCTGCATCTTTGACTGTGACTTGGGTGGTTTTGGGTTTGGAAGATTTGTATTTTCCTCTTGGACGTTCTGGTCGAGTTCTTTGGTACCTTTTGCAACCCACCTGACGTCCTCACGCATTTCCACGCTGTCACCTCTGGCTGTATCTTGACCTTCTTGTAATTTCTCAGTCGCGCCTGATAGTCGTAGGGACGCTCAATGTGATCGCAGACAACATTGTGATATCACTTCACCTTTTTCACCTAAGACATCGCTAGGCTAATTTGTCATTATATATGTTTATCGCGGCTATTATTTGCTTTGTCCAAACATGCGTGATATACTTTCCCGATGGCGAGACCTTTCCGCTGTCCACCGTTCAAGTCAATAGAGAGGAAACTTTATGGGACCTGGACGACCGTCGTACATATATTCCAAAACGCATCCCACGATTAGTATGCAGCACACCAGGTGGAATGAATTATTGCAAGACCACTCGTGTGATCTCTACAAAATGTCATGACTGTGATACATTTGTCCCGGATCACTTTAGGCAGGTGAGTCTGTGATTGTCTCACATCAATCACGTCTGCGTGTTTTATATAGTGCTATAGAAAATATGCTCGCGGTATCGTTGTGACGTTCAAACATTAAATCTCTGCGGTCGAGTTCGTCAATGGCAGGGGCTTCATCGATCGTAGATAAAATTCAGTGATGGACGACGAGCGTCTCCTCTACGAAGCAAGCGGTTCTGTGCAATCCTTTAGTACATCATAACACGTCTGATCAGATGGTGCAATCAGATTCAGCCGATCCAACGTTAATCATAGCATGGTCGAATTTAACAACAGCTGAGATTCTCTGGATCCCGCTGGTCCAATAATCAATGCGCGACCTAGTTTGGAAACATGTCACTGTGCTTGGTTGTCGTGAGTTTTTGCCTCCTCAGAGACGTCAATGACTGTCAAATCGTTTTCTCGCTGCCATACTGAATATCAATTGTTATATAACTCAATCATACCTTCCGACTGTGTTCAAAACCGCGTACCGCAAATCAGACAAGGGTTGTGGTGCGTAATAGCAGAATCAAGAATACTTGTATTGAATATGAATCAAAGAAGTTTACATTGATAAAAAAAAGTCGCTGGCGGTGATATGGTTACTGCTGTAACAAAACTACTAGAGAAAACATAATGTGAATATCCTGGTATAAATCATCTCCCAAGAAACAATTATTGCATGCCTGAAAAAGATTTTGATGTAGACTGGACTCTAACAACCGAAGAAGAACAAATAAATCGCGCTGATACAGCATCAAGTGATATCGATTCGCATGAATGCGCCGATGTTGGTCCCATCCATGACTTGAACGCGATCAATCCTGCACTTGGAAAAGACTCGCTATAATCCAAGGAGGTATGAAGACCAAGGTTCTCTTTGAAGGCTGACAAAGTTCACGCACTTAAGGCGTTTGACTGCGTGTCTGAAATCTCTGCGCTCGCATTGGCACTATATATACATATCGCATTTGAGTTCACTCAAGCGTAGCGATGACTCGACATGGAAATCCCTCAGCGGATGACACGTTTAAAAAGCAGATCTTGGTCAATGTCGGTGAGCAGTTCCCGATGATGAAAGCAATGCGCCGAATCAATCTTGTACACACTCACAGCTGTATCACGAAACGTCTCGAAGACATCCGCGAGCAGAAACATATCCGTGCGCAAATATAGATCATTATAGTCACTTATTGTTTCACTTGTTGCTGCATCGAACCTTTGCAGTATTACATGGCCATTATTCCAGGGCAAGTTATGAAATATAACTTGCCTAGGTAAATTCGCAGCTGTAGATTGAAGGCGTTGTGTGCGACTCCTCTGTGCGCGCCAGTAATTTAGCAGTGACGAATGACATCATCGATTATCCTTGACCATAATCATTTTTCCAGGCAGGAAGAGCTTTTCTTGAATCCATTACGCTCTTAATTCGAGAGATTTAATAAACACCTCAATAGAGTCCTGGCAATGAAACAAGATTGGGTGCTTAGTCACACCGTCGCATCTGACTGCAGTGTAGCGAAACTCGCACGTATATATTTATTCATCTACTTGATTCGACACAACCTCGAGTAACGATCACTGGCAGTTACGTTCACGCATTCCAATTTTGCACTCATGGCATACGGAAGTTTCATTTCTCGTTGTACCGTCGTACATTTCAGCTTGCATTTGCCGGGTACTGGGGTGAATGTTTTCTTCGGGTTCTGGCTAATTCCACCACAATATAAAATGATGGTCCGCTAACAGATGGTGGGTGTTAAATGCATCTATGCAACGTCTTCATGGAAATGTCCAACCCTCGTATTTACTATGACAGAATACTATCCGAAGAAACTATTCTATCCACACATAATGGACCTACAATAAATCAATAATCACAGCGAGCTTCTTGCCAATTATAGCCGAATAGGCTGCAGGCCTTTGTTCCAAATAAACACATTAACTGTGATATCAGAGCTGAGTCGCTCAAACTTCCTGAAGTCAGTAACTTGTACGGGGAATCCTATTCTATCAAAATTAAGTTTCGCCCTTGTGAAGTTAATGTTTTTGAGACGGTTTTTTATTATCAATTACAGGATGCAGTGCGGACAAGAGCGCCCATGCAAAATACTGGTTGTCAGCATTTTTTCAGATTGTGCACTAGCCGCAGTGGAATGGAAGCTAGCGTTGGAATGCAGCTCGATCGGGAAGGGTCATGTACGTGGTAATACGCAGATTAACGTAAAACATCTGGAAAGAAGCCATTCTGGACCTCCTTTGGGTTATTTTTCAGACATATCGCTGACTTTTGCATAACTTTTTTTCAATTTTTCATTTGCCGTCTCCGTGTCTTTATGGTTTAATATTATACATGCACCACAATAAAACTACCGATGTGATGATATACATGGTGCAGGGCCGTCGTCGGATAAATGACTAGGTATAGCAAAATTCGATATTGAGAACAATGTCAGCCTTGATTCCGGACGGCAATTCTGTTTAGCCAGTCTCCTCTAATATTGATTTATTCCCGGAAGAATATATGAGAGAAGCTTTTCTGCTTGGTTTGTATACGCTTTGATGATTTGGGGTAATCTTGAAGAATGCTTGTGTAATTGAAATGTAGTTATTCGAGAACCATATACAATAGCCTCTTCGACAATAGCACGTGTGATACGAGGATGCATTTGTTCATTAGCAAACATGAGTTTAATATCAACCCACGTGGCTCGAGGAGGAAGCTGAATAAGATACTGTGCTGCTATTGCACGAAGCTGTCTGCCTCTCTTGCTCATAACTCAAAGTCCTCTTCAGGTTAATATTAGGGTCCTTATAAAGTTGGAAAGAAAGTGACTTAAAGTACATCATTGAACACATGGGATGCTAATGTGCTAAAGGAAAATGTTGTTAGAGATAGATTTTGTTGAAACTGTCCATCACTGTGAGGATTTAAGAGATGGAATGAAATCGGACTGTAATTTCTTTGCTGTAACCAGCCTTCGGAATTCAGAAATATTGAATAATCACTACCAGCAACTTCCACATCTACAGTTACAAGAAAATATTGAACTGAAACAAGTACTATTTGAATATGAGCATTTTCCCAGATGTTCCAAAACGAACAAATAAAATCTGTCAAGATGTTCAATTTGTAGATTCACACCGGTAAAACAGCATCGGTACAGGATGAATCCTCTCAAACAACATGAATATTTGAAAAATGAAATTCAGTATTTGCTAGAGACTGATTTCGTAGAACCAGATAAAGGTGACTGGAGTTCACCATGTATTCTAGTACAGAAACCAGTTAATACTTTTCGCATATGCACCAACAGTAGAAACGTGAACACTTTGGCCAAAACACGTTCATCTGTTGAGTTACTGACCAATATGTTGAGTAAGATAACCAAGTTCATTGTTCTGAAAAATGTCATGAGGCTTTTCATAAATCAAAGGCTATATTGAATAGTGCACCAGTTCATACAGCTCCAAATTTCAGAAAATCATTTAAAATGTCTGATGATGCATGTGATGTTGGGGTTAGTGGAGTATCGGTTCATGAAGAAAAATCGGGTTTAGATGATCCGGTATGCTAGTTTTCTAAACAACTAAATAGGCACCAGATTAATTATTCTACCATCTAAAATGAATGTTTGGCATAGAATTTGGATTTGCAACACTTTGAAGTCTGGTTTGGTCAGCTCCTTCTCCGATTATTTAATTAGTAATCACAACCCCTTAATTTCATTAGCAAGACGAAAAACCAAAATCAGAGATGATTGCGATGGAGTTTGTTAATGCGGGTAAACAATACTTACATCAGGCAGATCAAGGTAAAATACAATCTAATTACAGATGCACGTTCACGTTTATAGAAGTATTATATTGTTTCCTGTATAGTTTGTGTCATTTTTAAGATTCCATATGATGTAATTTTAATAGCACGTATATTTGACTAACATTTAAAAGAAAGCTTTATTGTAAAAACCTTTATTTTTATTAGTGGAGGTGTTAGGTATATTTAATTTGTATTATTTGTTGGCCTTTCTTAATGATTGTGTGTTATGTACATCTGTATTTTGTTCCCGGCTTTGTTCAAAATCAATGTCATGGAGTACCAGACCAGTAACATTTACTTTGCAGACAACATCATACACAACTAATATTTCCCTATGAGTGTGGATTAAATATTAAGATTCTTATATTCGGAGGTAAACATGTTTGTTTAAATCTCAGTCTAGGACAGTTTTTCACTTGGAAATTCCTTCACTTGTTGACAATTTGAATATTGTAAAGAGGAGACTGGCCTACATCGTGGCTTTATTATTGTGTCTTAGCTTTTTATATACTGTTGTTTACGTGATAAATTAATCATTCTTGCAATAACAACTTATTATTGTGCTCAGGTTTTTTTTTTATTTTGGTAGATTAATTTATTCAAAATATAAATCAATGGATTTACAAAGCGCTCAATAATATTCTTGAAATAAAACAATAATATGGAATGAAAGTAAACTCAGACAAGAACATGTCGGATTATATTATTGTCATACTTTAAAATATTGTTAGAACATCATCACACTCCAGGTTATTGACACATTTGCAAGTTCGAAACTACATGCACATCAACACATTCAATGTCGGACTTTATTTGGGATACCAGTTGAACTAAATCGGAACATCGTAAATTTCTACATGTGATAGAACTTCTAGGACTATTTGGATTTAATACAAAATTCTTTAAGTTCTTTTTAAAATCTTCACTTTTTATTCTAGGGAAAGAAATTATTTGTTGAAATTTACAAAACGTGCTGGTTTTCGTTTTGTTTTGTTAGATTTTATATTACAATTATACTGAGTTCCCAAAATACCAAACTCTATTTTTTGCAATAAAAAGGCTTGTTCTTTCAAGATATCGAAATTCTCTTTCAAGTGAAAATAAAATATCTTCCAAGACGACGACGGTCAAAAGAGCTCAAGTAACCCATCACTGAATATTTTACCAAGTCAAATACGAACAGACTTCGTTCTTGTTCAAATGCGATCCCTATTTCGCGTAATCAATCAGGAAGTTCCGAATGAATCTTTGAAAGTTCATATAACGCATTTAGGGGAAAAATGATTTAATATTTTATTGACATTACAAAAAAGTCAATGCTCGAACAATGTGACTCCCTCACTCCCTGCTCATAAATACTTTCAAAATACCATAGGTATCAATCGGTGAACATTTTGACATTACTTAAGCTATACTATGGCACTTATGGAATATAATATATTGTCAATAAAAAGAAAAATTGTATTGGTTTGGACTTTGCCCGTCGACAAACATATTTTTGAGATTATTGGCTTTAGCTATTCTGAATTTATTTCCTACAGTCAGCAGTGGTGTTTGGTTAGTGTCAGTTACGATATCGTAAATTTAAAACCCCAGGACGATCCCCCAGAGGGCCAAAGGTATCAGGACATTTCCCCCCTGGACATTTCCCCCCCGGACTTTTCCCCCCCGACATATCCCCCCCGGACATCTCCCCCCCGGACATCT
>JAECUM010059383.1:0-10430 GCA_016617855.1 Megalonaias nervosa | reverse complement strand
CAATTGGTTTTGATGGTGCTTTTTTTACTTGGTTTCGATGGTTTTGGTGATACTGGATAATCACGAAGTGATTGCTCAAATGTTTTTTGTTTTGGTGGTGCTTGTTGTCGTTCTCGTTGTTGTGCTTGTTGTTGTTTTATTTTTTCTTGTTGTTGTTGTCGTTCTCGTTGTTGTGCTTGTTGTTGTTTTATTTTTTCTTGTTGTTGTTGTCGTTGTATTTGTTGTTCTCGTTGATATTGTTGTTGTTTTATTATTTGTTGTTGTTGTTCTGGCGGTAATTGTATGAAGGCAATATAATTATCTATTGCATTCATATATTCTATATATCTTGTATCATTATTTCTAGCCTGATCAACGTCATAATATATGCGAAATATCCATTTGTACCAGTCTTCACGGGTTATAGGTTTATTAGCATATTCAGGTTTTAAAAACTGTCCTCGATCATTATATTTTTTCACAGCAGTTATAGCTAAATTTCCTGAAGTTTCAATCTTTCTAATTACAGTAATAGCATCTTCGGTAAATTTATCACTCAACGCAACTCTCTCCCTCGCTTCTTGTTCTTCTGGTTCTTCTGGTTCTTGTATACGACCCTTTATGTCACCTATTTCACCACGAACTTGTTCAATACCTTCAAGAATTTCCGGAACTGGCATCGCAGCAGCTATTTCGGCTGGAAGTTCACGTAAAATTTTTTTTGTCTTTTTTGTTCTTCTTGCTATTTTTTCAGTTCCTTCTGCTATTTTTCCAGTTACTTCAGCAGTTTTCTCTAACACAGGTTGAATACTTTTAGTGGTCTCAGTGGTAGGTTTAAATAATTTTTTTGTATCCTCTTCAAATTCAACTTGAGATTCCTGACGCGATTGTAGTTGTTGCTTAACAGAATCACGAACGGGTAGATATTTTTTAATTGCCTCTAGTCGCTCTCGAGCTAATTTAGCTGAGTGTAGTTCTCCAATACTCATTATTGATAATATCTATATGGCTGTTTAATTTATAGCAGCAGAGAGGGTGAATGACCAACGCGTAGTGACAGATTGTGAAAAAATCTGGTCAATTAAAGAAGTTTTCATTATTAAGACAAAAACTTCTTTTTTTCAGGGAACCCTTAATTTTCAAAAATAAGGTCTCAGGCAAGTGGTCTGTTCACCCTCTCTGCTGCTACATAGTTATTTCCCCTGTAGTATCTTCGCAGCAAAAATACGGCGTGATGCATTTTCCGAATCGGATTATAATGCATGTAATTTGTATTTTGTTGAAAATTTGTATGCAATTTTAAAAAAGTTAAATAAATATTATTAAATAGGGAAATAAATATTATTTTTGAAAAAAAAAATTAAATAGCAAATGCCGCATAGATATTCATTAGCTTTCCAAATAATTTGTTATGGGTCAGGCATGTCAAAGACTGATTTTATATAAAAATTCTCTGAGATGGCTATAACTTGCCACAGTATGGCATGAATTCATTGTAAGACTGATTATTTTATTTTTTTTTTAAATACAGCTTCTTGCATTACAGAACGTAGCTAAATGTGGCGAAACTACCTGATGTTATAATGCAGGTTTCTAAGTTAGTATATCATAAATATGCTGAAATTCTGTGTACATATTTTAATATTATCAAAATAGCCACAACTTATTTATTGAATTTTTTAAAACGAAATGAAAATAAATATTATTTATCTAAAATTCGTTCAAGAAAGTAGCTCAAGCCACAGATATGTCATTTGAGTTTTTAAGTAATGTTCATGCATTGGTCAACCATTAAATATGCCACAGCCTTTTACAAATGATCTCGGGTGCCTATAATTGTAACAAGTCGGCATCAATCTATTTTAGAAATAACTTTCTTGTTCTTCATTTTTTAAAAAGCCAATTGCTTGGAAACAAAGAAAGTGAAAACTTTTAGATGATGTAAAGTAACTTTTTAAATTAATACATAATAACAAAGTTGGATTTAGGAAACCTATGTGAATAAAAATTACAATAGACCTAATTATAATTAGTTCTTCATTAAAAATATTTCATGAATTTTAAATGAATGAAATAAAATATTATTTGTCAAAAATATGCCCCTAAATGTATCAAATAAGGAATATCCATCCCGCCGCACTTTAGATCATTTTGTAAAGCATTAATTTATATACTACCCTAGGAATTTAGGAAAATGCTTCTGCACAGAAAAAAACACGTGCTTGTAAATGCATTTTTGCCTGACTGCCGCAAGTCATGGTTGCCATGAACATTTTACAAAGGCGTATTGGACGAATAAAAAAAAAAAAAAAAATGTGAAGCAGAAAATGTATCTCCGGCATATGCTAGTTTGTTTGGTAAAGTTACGATGAATTATCTTGATTTTACTCAGTTTTTTTAAAACATTTTGTTTTTTGGTTACAAACATTTTATTGCTAAATCCGGCAGTGTTCCAAACCCTATAGGTTGTTTTCACAGACGTCACGATTGAGTACGCAAATACCCACAATAAAACGCGCGTGTACCTTGCGCCGCCATTTTGAGACCTTAACAAACCTTTATCAACACGAGACATCACGTATATTCAAGATAATAATCTGATTTAATTGTCGATAAGGATATTTACTTAACGAAATGATACATGGATTGTGCTTGAAATTATGTGCCCCTATAGCACGAAAATAAAAATAAAACTAAGTTCCCTGTCTATATCGAAAGAAAGAAAAGTTGAACCGTAATCGTGCATATTGCTATCGAATAGAAATGCTGTTATTATTATTATTATTTTTTTTTTATACAAACAGACAATACTGTCTTTTTTTAAAAAATGTTGTATGATGTCCCTAAGCTTGTCACCTTGAAAGAGTATTTCCGGGCAATGATCTTCGGGATACAATAACAGTTAAGAAAATAAAAGTTCATAGCATGTGCATTATGCGAAACTATTAGTACCAATACTTTTCGCGAGAACATGTGCTTGTGCCAAAGACAGCTGACAAATCAGTTTTAATAAGTTCTGTCAAAGATTATGTTTATGGTGGAGATGATGGACGTAGGATGATACTGAATGTAAGCGATAATCGTTCAAAGAAGTCTCATCTTCAGTGCATATTAACGAAACATTTGCCTAATGGAGCACGACTTTATACCGAATTTCAAAACCGATTATTCTTGAAATGCTTTTAGAAATATGAAATTATATATTAACGATTGGCGTTTTAACTTGAACTATAACCAAATGATTGATTTCAGTCCATGTAAATTGAAAATCGTTACATGTTTCTACTTGTTTGTGCATCCATTTGTTTCTGCGTCTGTTTATTGATGGATCTATTTGTTTATGAAAGAATGACAAAGATAGTTGGAATTTCAATGTTTTATTTGACGAAAAAGGAGAAAGTCACGCATTTGGTCTCGTGCTGCTTTACATGCAAAATAGAATGTGATGTATTATTATATACTAGCGCACAAAATGAGACGTGCCTTCATAATTACGTAGAAAGAACAAAGTTCTAAGGTGCTGGTTTGCGTGTTTAGAGACTCAAAATGGCCGATATGGAAGTACACACGTTTTGTGACGTCACGTGAAAACAAAGAATACAGTCTGCTGCGATGGTAATAACACCCCCTTAGATAGCCTCTTGATTTACGCCGTCATGTGACTCCATACAAGTCATGTGATAGTCAGCCACCCTCGTTGCTCATCACTTGAGTATTGTACCCATTAATGGGTTAAAATCTGGGTCACACAACCTCAGGTATGTGCTGCATTTTTTATATTTTATATACCGTGTCTACAAAGTGCCTCACTAGGACTAAAGTATAAATCATCAAGGTAATTAAAACTTCAACATCAACGCCCTTGCCCTTTTTTTGTTGTCTGATCTGTGTACTGTTGGGGAACGAACCAACGGCACTTCCTTTTGTCTAAACAAAACGACGGAAACAGATTGATGACACCCACTTTCATGAGCAGGGGAGTGGATGCAATCAATAGTTTCTTTGTTTTAAATGACGTAAACGAGCGCCAGTTGAAGTAACAGATATATATGTCAATGAATTCATGTTGTACCTCCGGTACTCTCTATCTGTATCAGAAGACCCGCGTTTTGTACTCGGGATTAGATAGTAAATTGTATTGTGTTCATGGCGGAGGATTGTATTTCTATACAAAGTCAGTGCCTCCAACATGTTTGTAAATTATAATGTATTCAGTTTTGAGGAAGTAATGAGAAAGTATGTATTCTCAATGATAACAAGACTATCTAATAGTGCGAACTGTATATTGAAATCACTTTGGAACTATGACATTCATTTAAATTCTCATATTATTAGTAGATGGAACAAATTACTCTTTAAATGTGCCACTTAATTTCATTCTTAACAATGCAGGGCACAGTCCATTGTTGTAGATGTGTCTGTATACTTGTAAATATGATATATATGTTCTTTTATGTTTACAATGTTTTACTTTATATCCATATTTTAATTTAGATGTATGGACTATGTAGTCTGAAATAAAGAATTCTTATCTTCTTATCTTATCTTAAGATGACGAGCATATAAGCACATGTGATCTAAGAGTTGGTAACCCACTTCTAGCCACTAACTAGAGTGCAGGGCTGAGCTCACAGGGCTCATATTGTTGCTTAAAATTTAACTATCAGTCATGCATAGAGTATAAAAATATACGATTGTTTTATATTAGATATGTATGACACAGTTACATTGTAAACAACGATATGAGCCCCTGTGGCTGAGCTCACAGGTACATCCCATTTTAGGACAATATACACGAGGGTGCTAGTAGCTAGGACCAAACCCAGGGCACATGAATATACAAAGTACTGGTAACAGCAATATTCCTTTCCTTGGGGACTTAAATGTACATTTGAATGGTATTGGCTAGGTTCAGTATTCACTTGAATGGTATTAGCGATGTCAGATATTCACATGAGTGGTATTAGCTATGTCAGATATTCATTTGAATGGTATTAGCAATGTCAGATATTCATTTGAATGCTTTTTTAGCTGTGTCAGATATTAACTTGAATGGTATTAGCTATGTCAGATATTCACTTGAGTGGTATTAGCTATGTCAGATATTCATTTGAATGCTTTTTTAGCTGTGTCAGATATTAACTTGAATAGTATTAGCGATGTCAGATATTCACTTGAATGGTATTAGCAATGTCAGATATTCACTTGAATGCTATTGGCTAGGTCAAATATTCACTTGAATGGTATTAGCGATGTCATATATTCACTTGAATGGTATTAGCTGTCAGATATTCATTTGAGTGGTATTAGCTAGGTCCAGTATTCACTTGAATGGTATTGGCTAGGTCCAATATTCACTTGAATGGTATTAGCTATGTCAGTTATTCACTTGAATGGTATTAGCGATGTCATATATTCACTTGAATGGTATAAGCTATGTCAGATATTCATTAGAAAGGTATTAGCAATGTTAGATATTCACTTGAATGCTATTGCTAGGTCCAGTATTCACTTGAATTGTATTAGCTATGTCAGATATTCATTTGAATGGTATTAGCTAGGTCCAATATTCACTTGAATGGTATTAGCTGTGTCAGATATTCACTTGAATGCTATTAGCGATGTCAGATATTCACTTGAATGGTATTAGTGATATCAGATATTCACTTGAATTGTATTAGCTATGTCAGATATTCATTTGAATGTTATTAGCCATGTCAGATATTCACTTGAATGGTATTAGCGATGTCATATATTCACTTGAATGGTATTAGCTATGTCAGATATTCACTTGAATGGTATTAGCTATGTCAGATATTCACTTGAATGGTATTAGCAATGTCAGATGGCTAGGTCTAATATTGACTTGAATGGTATTAGCTATGTTAGATATTCACTTGAATTGTATTAGCCATGTCTGATATTCACTTGAATGGTATTAGATGTGTCAGATATTCACTTGAATGCTATTGGCTAGGTCAGATATGCACTTGAATGCTATTGGCTAGGACAAATATACACTTGAATGCTATTGGCTAGGTCAAATATACACTTGAATGCTATCGGCTAGGTCAAATATACACTTGAATGATATTGGCTAGGTTCTTGTATAGAAACAAAAGATATATGGTAATTGTGATAGCTCAGACTTAGTTTTCGTAGGATACATAAAAGTGCATAAATTAATGGAGAATGTAGGGCTTTTCCTAGGTGTACTTGTATAAATATACACAAACTAATGGAAACTGCAGGTCATTTTCTGTTCTAGTATATACATGCACAGAAGAAGGGAGAATATAGGTCCTTTCCCAGGATTACTTTGGATTTGGATTTTTTTTTTAAACATAGCTTTAACAATTTTTCAGTCATATTGCTATGATGTCTGCAGTGTGGCAGTTTATAGTGATGTCTAGCACTGGGGCATCATGCTGCAGACATATAGCATGATGTCCCACCCAGTCACATTATCCTGACACAAGGCCAACCAGTCCCAACTCTAACCTCTTAATGCTGAGCACCAAGTGAGGCAGCTGTTAGTACCATTTTTGTAAGTCTTTGGTGTGACTCACCGAGGATCGAACCCTGACCTCCCGCATCCAAGGCGGACGCTCTAACCACTAGGCCACCGGAGTGGTTCTCAGGATTACTGGTACACAAAGTGATGAAGAAACAAAGTGTGTCATTGTAACTATATCTTTTTAAATGGGTGATAAAAACACTGTATCGAAGAGCTATTTGCATTTAGCTATGGGAAAGATTAGTAACTGAATTTGCCTCAGATACAGGAGGTCATGGGTTCGAACCCAGGCCGAGTCATACCAAAGACTTATAAAAAATGGTACTAAAAGGTGCCTTGCTAGGCACTCAGCATTAAGAGGTTAATGTTAGGACTGGTCGACCTGGTGTCAGGATAATGTGACTGGGTGGGACATTGTGCTATATGTCTGCGGCACGATGCCTCAGTACTAGACATCACTATAAACTACCATGCTGCAGAAATTGTAGCAATATGACTGAAACATTGTTAAAGCTGCACTAAAAATCCAAATCACACACACACATGCTTCTACTGTAACACATGATATCTTGCATTTGTTATGTGCTTAGGTCAGAAAGGTCTAGTGCGATACAACACACATTGTAATTTATGTTCATTTTCATCTGGATTAGCCCTATGTGACTGAATAAACTTTATGATTTTATGTGTATCTTCAGCAGGCAGTTAGGGGTGTATAAACTCCATACTTGGTGATAAGTTGAAAGAATGAATCAACAAGACCAATTCCCTCTGATGAGTTATGAAGATGACAAATTAGAGATTGGGGGTGACTATACAACCCCAGCAGATATGAAGTAGTACCTCCACATTATATAAAGCAGCACCATCTGTTGTCAACAGGACCTATAGAAAAGTTTTTGTTGACATATAACAGTTGACTACTTTTAACTAGAAACATTCAAGTTCACCCCCACTCAGCCACCCCATTCCCTTGCACTCCAATATGACTGGATCCTGTACTGCATCAAGGCTTGGTTGAACTGTGCAACTCTCTCCTAAAAGGTGAACACCTACAGTCACATGACAGGAATAATGTACTAAACCTGATTTGTCAGTTAAACTGAGCATGCAAAATGACTGGACATTATACTTAAACAAGCCCATCAAGTACTGGTAGTTTGAAAACTCTGTATTTTGATCAGTGATGTTAAAATGAACTTTTCTATGGATACAGATTTCTAGATTGTACTTAATGACTCAATCTGTCTATCTATCTATCTATCTATCTATCTATCTATCTATCTATCTATCTATTCTTTTCCACAGGATGTCTGACTGTGATCTGGAGAAAAAACCTCTTCTTTTGGAGAAAAATGGAAAAGTACCTACACAAGAAACCAAGATAGCTGTTTTCAAACGTCGATGGTATGTGCTGGCAGTTTTCTCCTATGCCAATGCCATCCAAGGGCTGATATGGAACACATGGGGACCAATAGCACAAACGTCTGAGGCTGTGTATAAAGGGTGGACAGATAGCACCATTGGAATGATGGCCAACTGGGGAAATATTTCGTACATTGTATTTACGATACCGATGTGTTACTTTATGGATAGGAAAGGTATAACCATATTCTCTGCAGTACATGCCTGATTTTGTTCATACCATTTTACTTTCCAAACAAAAAAGAGGAAGAAATAAGTAAATAAGTAAAAACCAGGTAAGTGGTTGCAGCATGAGATTATTGAAAAGCAAAGTGGGGGGAGGGATGGAATTCAAGGTTACAGGTAAATCAGTGAAATCATTTGAGAAATACTATGAAATAACTTGAAAATCTACTTTTGAGGAGGAGTCCAGAATGAAAAAGTTAATATTGAAGTTTTTTTTCATTCTGGTAATTCTGTATGAATGCAACCATAGATGATTAGCATTATCACATGTAAGTGTTGTGAGTTAGGTTTTACAGACAGCAGGCGCCATATGTATTAGAATACAAGCCAGATCCACTTGTAAGCAATATGAAACCAGATCAGCCATCGTTTGATTCACCAACAGATCTGGGTCTTTCTTGTTTGTTAGGTCTAAACAGTGAACAGCAATATAGATTCTGCCATTTAATAAGTGATGGCAGATTCGGGTCTAAGTTGTTTGCAAGAGAATCTGACTTATATGTAAATATATATGGTACATGGGACAAATGAGAGGAAAACACCTATGATAGGTTCCAGGAAATGATTTTACAATGAAATAAGTTTATGGTAAGAAATTGTCATAGACAAGTTTTAAGGTCCATAAAAAATTGTTTGCACACACTGGTTATGACTAATCTTGTAATGCACCATTTTAAATTAAATATAATGAATGAATCCAGCACTAACCTTGACGTTTTCAGTTGTCTTTCATTTAAATGGACCTTTATAGTTTCTATGTCTTTTAAATTTTATATTAAAAATTATGTTGTATGAAAGCAAGATTGAACATACTGAATGCAGAATTCATGGAACACAGTATCTAACTTTGTTTAGAACAGTAGCAGAATGTTTCAGTTTCTGAAAATGAGCAAAAATACAAATTCTGCTGCCAGAATTGTGGTAAATGCAGAGAAATGTTTCAGCGTTGTGGAAAATCCAAAGTTTGGTCACCCTGCAATATATTCATGAATAACATCTGCAGATTAAAATCCATAAAATTATTCCCACAGGCTGGTTTTGATTAATCTTGTAAGTCACATGTTTAAATTAAATATAATGAACAAATCCAACACTCACAAAATAAATGTACATACTTTTAAGGTTTACGAGTTTCTCTTCTCTTGACATCCAGCCTGATGCTGATTGGTGCTGGGATAAGGTGTATCACACAGGAACCTCCCATGGCCACATGGTATGTTCTGTGTCATTTAACTTTTTCAGCTTAAGATGTGTTTTTTTTTATTTGGATGTTTTCACTTCTAATTTAAAAATCAGGTACTTTCAGAAGCACAGTAAAGGGGGCAGTGAACAAAATCCAAGTCAGATGTAATCTATATACATGTATCTGAATTTACTTCAAACTCTTGAAAAGAATTATTTTTTCTGTAATTGTGACGACTGCAATCACCATCAAACAGTATACCTGTAGTAACTATATTTTTATTGATATATGATAGACTACATATGCTTTATGAAAAAATCCACAATTAAAACAATAAACTTGGAATTAGTTCATGAAGGGCAAATTCCTGGTAGAAAGCTGAGAAAAACTATAGGGAGACTGGATGAGGTATTAGTAACCTTTCATGCAAATTATGCACAGTATTCATCATAGTAAAACTTTTGTGGGAGCATTATAGTCAAAGTGTCATAATATGAAATATACAGTTCATGTAAGCTACTACTTCTTAATTATAGGGGTTACATGACAAGTGTGAAGAATGTTGTAATGAAAGGCCTTATAGTGAGGGATTGCTGTATCAGACAGTCACTATGCCTGTGTATTAGTGTGAGAGTGCTGTATCAGATAGTCACTGTGCCTGTGTATTAGTGTGAGAGTGCTGTATCAGATAGTCACTATGCCTGTGTATTAGTGTATCACAGTCACTAGGCCTGTATATTAGTGTGAGAGTGCTGTATCAGATAGTCACTATGCCTGTGTATTAGTGTGAGAGTGCTGTATCAGATAGTCACTAGGCCTGTGTATTAGTGTGAGAGTGCTGTATCAGATAGTCACTATGCCTGTGTATTAGTGTGAGAGTACTGTATCAGATAGTCACTAGGCCTGTGTATTAGTGTGAGAGTGCTGTATCAGATAGTCACTAGGCCTGTGTATTAGTGTGAGAGTGCTGTATCAGATAGTCACTAGGCCTGTGTATTAGTGTGAGAGTGCTGTATCAGATAGTCACTATGCCTGTATATTAGTGTGAGAGTGCTGTATCAGATAGTCACTAGGCCTGTGTATTAGTGTGAGAGTGCTGTA
>JAECUM010059381.1:1205-20603 GCA_016617855.1 Megalonaias nervosa | reverse complement strand
ACACTGGTCTGACATGGATATATAGGGGTCCATGGAGTTTTATATGTAGTCATTTGACTTTTTGCAGTCAAGATGAAACGATCGCATCATTTCGTAAAGAAAGGAGAAGAAAGTAAGAGGCAGAAACGTGATTTATCGCCTCGCACAGTAGCTGAAGTCTTGGCTGAAATTCATGCCAGCGATTTTGAAGATGACATGAGTGAGCCAGAATCCAGGCCCAGAGAGTCTACACCAAGTCAAAGGCCACCACTACCAGTAAACCCCGAAAAGTACTACCTCTTTCGAGAGACGGACAGACGCTCCTCTAGAAAATTTAGAACTACGGTTTACACGTACACAGTGAAGTTTAAAGATTTCAAGTCCGCTGTACCGTTTGAGAAAGCAGAAGGGTCCATCACCGATGAGTGGGATTCTTTGTCAACCACACTGAAACAGCAATGTGAAGCCAAAGACGACGATCGCTTGAGACTTTCCATTCATAACGACAGTTTGAAATCCCCCATTTGGATCGAGTTAGCAGCTCAGCAGAACTGACACCTTCCAAAGTCATGGAGAAGATTCAACACGTGCAGCAATCCAACGTCAAGTTTCACATCACCGACGGAAAAGCAACACTGTTCATGGCCCACGTGTCTCTTCCCCAAGGGACGGGAAGCAAAAAGGTGTTCTTGGTAGACAATCTTCGCAGCATCAAAATGAGTCTCGTTCGAATTAACAATCCTCAAGACCAGATGTGTTTAGAGCGAGCCATCGAGGTGGGACGAACGTATGCGGACAAGAAAGACACGGCAGAATGGAAAAGAGCCTGGAAAACTATTGAACAATCGGACCGAGCCAAACAACGAAGAGAAGCAGAACTCCTGTTACAGCAAGCGGGGATACCCAAAGACACCGCTTGTGGCATTCCTGAAATGCAAAAATTGCAAGACGTCTTGGCTCCACGATACACCTTGTAAGTGCACCCTCAAGAAGTGCGCGGACCTCTGTTGTTTCGAGGCAAAAATTTCAAAGACGGAAAATACATTCACGTCTCTCATCACGATGAACATTATGATGCCATTGCCAGTATCACTGCATTCCTTTCATGTAGTTATTACTGTGAGAAATGTGACTATGGCTTTAACAATCGAGAGCAACACAAGCATTGCGGATTGAAATGTGAGGGATGTTTAGTGTCTAAGACCTGTGTTGACGAAGGACAAGAACGAATGCATTGCCCAGCTTGTAAGCGCACTTTTGCCAGCCCTGCCTGTTACCAACAACATCTAAAGACGCAAGGTTCACAGCAGAAATGTGCTTGTCAAGTCCTGAGATTGTGCCCTACTTGTGGACAAGGCATACGTACCAACAGTACCAAGGCGCACGTAAGTTCAGGAAAGAAGCGATGTCACATTTGTCACCAAATCGTGGGCTTGGAACACGAATGCTACATTCAAAAATACCATTCCAAACATGAAGAAGAAGAAGATGACCAGAAGAAAGGCAATTTTATTATTTATTTTTTTTTTATTTTGAATGCATGCAAGAGACTGGTATTCACATTCCTAATTTCTGTGCGGCTCACCGAGCGTGCGAGAAATGCATCCAAGAGCCTATCTTTAGTCATTGCCCTCATTGCAGCAAGATTCCTGGAGGACATGAAAAAATCACAATTTCTCGGGATACGATGGACAGTTTCTTTTGAGATACTATACGGAACAAAGTACCGAACGTCCTAAAGTTATTTTGAACGGAGCCAAGATCATCTCCATGCAAGTGGGCCAAGTGCAGTTTAAAGATTCGATGAGTTACTTGGCCATGCCTTTGAGCCGACTGCCTAAACGTTTGGAATGACAGAAATGGTCAAGGGCTATTTCATGCTCTTTTGCAATACCGAAGCCAATCAAAGCGCCGTTCTGCCCATTTGCCTGAGGCTCACTACTACGACCCCGACAACATGCGTACCGAACAACGAGAAGCTTTCTACGCTTGGTACCACGCTCACGCCTGGGACCCCTACGACCATCAGGAAGAAATGTTAAAATATTGTCGTTCAGATGTGGCGATTTTACGGAGTTGCTATGGAAAAGTTCGAGAACTGTTCATGGAGCACGGAGGGATCGATCCTTTGAAAGAAGCCTGCACCATTGCCAAAGCGTGTTCCTTATTGTAGCGTCAACGATTCATGCCCGAAAACACCCTAGCTGTCAAAAGTCCTCAAATGACTAACTTTGTCAAACGTCAATACTCGGTCAAAGCCCTACACTGGTTACATTACTTGTGCGACAAGGAAGACAAATGGATCCAACACGCTCCCAAGGGAGGAGGCCAAAAGACCATCGGAAGGTATTCGGTGGATGGGATCGTGTACGAGTTTAATGGATGCTTATTTCACGGATGTCTTATATGTTACTCTCAACGTGGCACTACAAATAAGTTTTTACAACGGACCATGGATGACATGTACCAGGCCACTTGTCAGCGGCGATTGAAGTTAGAAGAGCAAGGATACCAAGTTTGAAAACCGATCCCGAGTTTAAGCGCATCGTGGAAAGATACAAACTGGTGGACCCACTGAACCCGCGGGGCAGCTTGTACGTAGTACGGACGATCGTCACCTGCTTGCTGTACCAAGCCGACGAGTAGAAAGGAGAAGAAATCAAATACTTGGACGTGTGTTCGCGGTATCCTTACGTGTGCAAATACTGTCACATTTCCGCAGTTCACCCGCAATTGATGACGGAACACATCGACCTGGACATGATTCGACAATACGAAGGATTGATCAAGTGCAAAGTCTTGCCTCCCACAAACTTGTACCATCCTGTTTTACCTCACCATTGCCAAGGAAAACTGATGTTTCCTTTGTGTCGTACTTGTGCCCAAACGTTCAACCAGGACCGACCTTGTCAGCACACTCAGGATGAACGCGCCTTGACAGAAACGTGAGTCAGCGTGGAATTGTTCAAAGCTCTGGACTTGGGATATCAACTGTTAGAAGTGTACGAAATTTACCACTTTCCCAAGACAGAAAAATACCACAAGGCCGACGAGACACAAAAAGGCATTTTCGCAGACTACGTTGATGCCTTTTTAAAACTGAAACAAGAAGCCAGTGGCTATCGTTCCTGGTGCCACACTCCCGAAGGTCAATAGAAATTTAAAGAGAAATACTGGGAGCAGGAAGGCATCACTTTAGACCATATCGAGAAAAACGAAGGAAGGCGATCGTTTGCCAAAGTGATGTTAAATTGTTTGTAGGGCAACATGGCACAACGACCGTGTTTACCCAAGACGGAGTATTTGACAAAACCTTCCCGCTACTTTCAGATGATTCACGATAAAACCAAATACATGAAACACGTGGACGGCATTCGTGAGGACTTGATCTTAGTCAATTACGAAGAAGAACTGGACTTTGTAGAAGGCGACGAATTTGGAAATGTCATCATTGCGACTTACGTGACAGCCCATGCTCGTTTAAAACTGTACTATGCTTTAGAACTGTTAGGAGATCGTTTGCTGTATTTTGACACAGACAGTTGCATCTACATCGATCGTCTGGATCAACAGCACCCTAACATCAAAGGAGACCGTTTAGGAGCCTGGACGGATGAGCATCCCAACGACAAGATTCTAAGTTTTACATGTGGTGGTCCCAGAAGTTACGACTACGAATACCGAGACCCACAAGGAGAAGTGCAGACGGAGTGTAAAGTGAAAGGATTGACTCAATTATCGCACCAGTCGAGTGGTGAACTTCGGCGTCTTGAAAGAAGCCTTGCAGTCTAGACAGGATGGAAATTTTAAAGTGACCACCCACGAACCGCACAAGATTGTACGCTTACCCACACACCAATTCGTCAGCTGACCCTTGGAAAAGGTCTATCAAATAGTGTACCAGAAACGAGTACGGCTTCCCAACCACTTCACTTTACCGTACGGTCACATCGATATTGGCCAGCATATATAAAGGAACAACGTCCAAGACCGATAGTTAATTGTCACTCCCAACACCAAGCGAGAAAGATGAATGTTAGCAAACATACCATACCATTCAAGTTCGATGATGCTCAAGTGGAGTGCGATGCTGTGCTTTGCGATGGCAGGGATGCCGTAGGCTATGACCTCAGCGATTTAGTACCACATCATGGGAACTTTCCTACGACTGTACCTACCATGGAAAGTATTGCTGTGCGAGTCAAAACTGTCGGATGCGAAAGCGATGCCACTCGTCATCGTACACCTTTTCACTTTACTGGTTTTCATGGTGGATATCATCATTATGAAACCATGTAACTACCACCCTTCGGATGTCATCCAAAACTGAGCACACTCCTGTGGATTTCACCGTACCCTCATGGAAATGAACCTGTGAAAGACAAATATTCGTTCCCTGTGCGATTGCCTGAATACTGTGACTTGAAAGTCAGATCCAAACCTTCCGTGGAAAATGGCCAAAATATCTGGGAGGACCTACCCCCGAAGAATTAGCCAGAGCCGGACTGATCTACTTAGGCGAAGGGGATAAAGTCAAGTGCTTCAGTTGCGGTGTGTCACTTCACGAGTGGGAACAGAAATATTCCGCTTACCTGGAACATGCTCGATGGTCTCCGGATTGTCACTACCTACCTTTAGTGGGACCTAGTCATTGAAGTGGCATACCATTTCGTTTCAGAAACCAGCTTGGCTAGGAGTCAAACGTTGGACAACACCTAGACAAGTATTGAAACCCATTTAAACTTTGTCCGTCACTTTCTCTCTATGAGAAGTGTTTGACTGACATGGTCATGGATACTTTACAAGAGAACATTCGTGGTTTGCCTGTGGAGTTGAGAGAATGCATTTACCGAGAGTTCATCAAAATACAAGTGAAACGCAAAGAACAATTGCATCCGTTACGTCACCGATTTTTAAACCACTGGTACATGAATGCTATAAGAGGACTGATTCTGATGAAAGTGTTCCAGTGGTCAGGCATTGATGAATCGCGTGAAATTCATAAAGTTTTGGATGCCACTCATTCAACTTACAATGTTATCCTAATACACAGAATTCCAAATGACGAGTTTGAGGATTACCAAAATCTTTTACACAACGTTAACTTAGTTCAAGAGGAAACTTCTGTACGACGTGTGGTGTGTGAGTTAGTGACTAAATATTTTTGGTACGGTACGAAAATAAAACCGATTCTGTTCAAAAAGTACACTTATTACCTTACACCAAAGAGGGTATAGAAACGGACTACCATGCCACGATCTTTATCAGTTGTGACACAACAGATTCCGTGGAAGGAAATCAATGACACTATTCAAACGGTGGAGGATTACGATCGCCTATTACGAGAATTGTGTCTACTGAATTGGGGTCGACGTGTGGTGTGTGTTTTATTGACTTGCTTTCTAGGAATTCGTTTACCAGCCGATTCCTTGAGGGCTCTTTACGAACAGTACCTACCACTCCAAAAAGCATGAAAGTGATCCCTTTAAATGCACACGAAAAACCTATTCTGTTCAAAGCTTTGAGCTTTCATCTCGATACTTCTCGACAAACTCTACAGGAAAACAAGATTCGTCAACTTTTAGGTACTGAAGATGTGTACGGTGATGTGTGTGTAGCTTGTAACTTACACACTCACTGGAAAGATGTACGTAACTGGAAAAGTTGGAGTTTCGAGGCTTGGACAAAAGAAGTGATACACTATGCCCAAGATTTGTCATCCTAAACTATTTAAACATTCAGTGAAAAAAGTAACTTTTAAACCGGTGTTAGTGACACTACCAGAAGAAGAAGAACCACTCCCTTTAGGACAGGACAGGACAGGACTGTCATTGACATCCCAGAAAGACCATACCGGGAAGACACTTGTGTGACTGTGCCAAGGAGTGTAGAGACTCTAAGAACATTACACACTGTCCCTATGATACCACATCTTGATCACCAAAAATGTTGTACAGAGACTTGTTTATATTCCACTATAATAGTTTTGATGTGTCTTTTATTCATGTGCTTAACCATTTGGCTTTCATGTATTTTTGTATCTTCGCCATCCCTTTAACATGCTCATTGCCTCACCTAGCGGTTCAGGCAAAACCGAATTTGTCAAACCTGTGATCGAACATAAACATCATTTGATCAATCGTCCACCTCAACGAATCGTGTGGTGTTACAAAGAGTAGCAATCGGCGTACAGCCTTTTGCGAGAAAGTCAAGGCATTTCCATCGTCTTTGCGGAAGGCATTCCTGGCGAAGACGACTGGATCATGCCTGACCCTAGTCAACCCCATCTGGTCATCTTCGGCGACATGTTAGTAGAAGACGAAGAAGAAATTAAACTGTGGTTCACGCGCAAAGGGCATTATCGTAATGCCAGTGTCATTTACATCACTCAAAATTTGTTTCAACAAAGTAAAGCCCATCGCACCATCAGTCTTAATGCTCATTACGTGGTGTTGTTTACAAGCCCTAGAGATAAATCGCAAGTGCAAGTCTTAGCCATACAGTTAGGAACTCCTTGGCTGACTCATGCGTACGATGATGCCATTCAAGAACCACACGCCTATTTACTCATGGATTTAAAACTCACTACCTCCGCGTATTTGCGATTTCGTGCCCATCTGTTTCACCACTGGTGCCAAGATGGAGGGCTTGTCGTGTACACGTCCCCGTCGTCGACTTAACAACAACAACAACCAAAATAAAATCTCATCTTCCCGTCAAACTGATTCGTGCCTTGCACGGCATCGGTCGCGAAAAAATCCACAAATACGTGCTCGTGTCTTAGAAGCTAGTGTCAAAGAAGTGGTTTACGGTGACAGCACGTCAATTACTACAAGGCATCATTCACATTCCACATCAAACACAACTTTTTTGGACAGAAACAGAGTAGCCTTGACGCAACTGGCCGATCCTCGCATCGACACTCAAACCAGAAAGCAAATCATTTTGAAACCTGGAGTTAGCGGTTCTCTAGGAGATGTCATCATTCCCTCTTAAAATGGGATAATAATGCTCGCAAAGTCTTTCGCAAGACAAAAGAAACTCCCAAATGTACCCAGAAGACCAGGTCACAGCCACAGAAAAAGAAAAGCCCACAGAAAACAGCTTCTACCCGCAAGAGAGGTACTGCCGCCAGGACGCAACCTTACATTCGCAAACCACGACCTGCCGTAACAACGGTGACCGCGTCTCCAGTAACCTCAACATCTTCCACTTCTCCATTGCTGGTGATGCCAGCCAAACCCGATTTGACACGTGTCTTTCCTAAGTTGATAAAACATTGGAAGCCCGTGTCTCCAAAAATGTCTTCTCAAGCAGTGTCACAATCTTCCTCTTTAGCGGCAGTGGCCGCTGTTCACAAAGTACCTGCCCACAAAATCAAAGTCCAAGAGAAATCGGGCATGTTAAAGAGTTTACTGGATTTGTCCAGGCAAGAACTGTCACGATTGAGTCCGTTGCGAACCCCTCCACGACGCGTGATGCCTGGCATGAAAATGATACGACCAGCCGACAATCGTGGCGACGCATTCCAGTATAACAAAACCTGAGGAAAACTACAGGGATCAGTGTTGTTGTTCTCCTGAACGAACAAAGATGTCCCCTCCAAGACGTGCACACCGTCACCATCGTAGTTCTTCTGTCCAAAAAGGAAAAGGAAAAAGAAAAGGACTGCCTCCTCGTTTAGCCAAACATTTGGACATGTTGTCCGTCCTGTCCAATGCTCCTCCACCCATGCGAAAACAACTCATTCAAACCGCCTCCAAAGATATCATCGATACCGTGAGTGAATGTTGACTGAATGTCCTGAAAGATACGATACCTTTGTCTCAGCATCAGAAAGAATGCTTAGCCAAACATCAACGCGTTCTTCGCCAAATGGTCCAAAAGAAAATACCCATTCGTCAAAAGAAAAAGATGTTGATGCAACGCGGACGTATTTTGCCACTGTTAGGACCCTTGCTGGGAAAATAGGAGGACCCTTGCTGAAAGGAGTATTGGGAAGGATCGGAAGAATCCTGGGATGAAGATAAAAAGGTCCAAGAAGATAAAAGGAGGCCTCTAGAATCAAAAGATCTCAGACGTGACCCTTGAAATCTGATGGAAGGTCGAAAATTGGCTTTAGTACCTTACAAAAGATGGATGTAATATCATAGTTGGCAAGAACAACGGACCCCACATTTACCTCCCAATCCTCATTTCACCGAGATGTCTCAGTTACAACACGAATTGCAATCGTTGATGGATCGCAGTGATTTGTCAGAAACGGAAAAATCGCAACGGTACGGTGAACTGTTGCAACGACTACAACTCTTTCACCAGAAAGCTTTAGACGAAACAGCTGTACCCACTCTGAAAGATGTTAAGGCTCTGATGAAAAGTTCATTACCAACACCAGCACCACTAGTGGTCAAGACAGACGTAGCCTCACGGATGCCTGAGGAAGAAGAGGCACGAGAAGTCTTTCAAACACCGTCAGCAGCTCCCATCCCTAGTAAGATTGCAGCGTCCTTGTTGACCCCTTCCCCTACACCCCAACGAGAAGAACTTAAAGCATGGGTTAAAAAGATGTTGTCCACTCCTCCTTCGACAGAAGTCAAAAACAAAGAAGGGATACCAGAAGAGGAAAAAGAAAAGAAGACCAAAGCCATCTCATTACCACCACCGCCACCAAAGCTACCTTCAAATTCTACTCCCGTGGCACATCGGACACGAAAAGCCGTTTCTAAACCTCCCCCTCGTCCTATTCCGAGTAGCATCAGCGAAGAGTGTATCACTTATTAAAAAATGGAGAAGGTGTTAGCCAGCATTTACTACGATCCATCCCATCCTGCAGGTTATGGAGGAGTTCAGAAGTTTTATCGTGCTGACATAACTCGACTGAAAAGTGTCCGTGTACCTGAAGTGCAACGATGGTTACAAGAACAAACCACGTACACCATACACAAACCCATTCGACGAAAAAATTCCAGAAGTCAAACCGGAGTGGAGGGCATCGATCATCAATGGCAAGCCGATTTAGCCGATGTCTCTCATTTGGCCACCTATAGTCATGGCTACAAATATTTGTTTTGTGTCATCGACGTCTTTTCCAAATTTGTTTGGGTCGTGCCATTGACTTCCAAATCGAGTTGTGAGTTAGTACGAGCCCTCAAACTGGTCTTGAAACAAAGCGGTCTTCACCCTCTTCGATGGCAAACCGACAAAGGCACTGAATTTCTGAACCAAGCTTTCTAAACAGAATTGAAGAAACGTGTCATTCATTTCTTCACCACCGAGAATTCCGAAACCAAAGCCAGCATCGTGCCACGTTTTCAACGCACCTTGAAAGAACGCATGTGGAAATATTTTACGCATCAACACACTCTCAAGTACATCGACTTCTTGCCGCACCTAGTCCACGCGTACAACCAATCTTACCATCGGAGCATTGGACGTGCCCTTTAAGAAGTGACTCCCGACAACGAAGTGACCGTCTTCGAGCGCCTGTTTGGCACGTCCCCGACAGTGACTGTCCCCAAGAAAGGGGGAGTGCTGGATGTAGGAGACTGGGTGCGCATTGTCATTGGCAAAACCAAACGTACTTTCGACAAAGTTTACATACCCAACTAGAGCACCGAATTGTTTCGTGTCACTAAACGAGTGCGTGGACGTCATCCTCCAGTCTATAAATTGGAAGACATGAACGGGGAAGTGTTAAAAGGAACGTTCTGCTTGCCCGAGTTAAAAAGAAGATCACGTGTACGAGATCGAAAGCATTGTCGATCGAAGAACTCGTAAAGTGGGAAAACGACGTGTCAAAGAAGTCAAAGTACTTTGGACAGGATATCCTCCCAATTTTGACTCTTGGGTCAACGCATTGCAAATCATCGACTATAAAAAAAGAAGTGACTATCATGCCCTTCAACACAACTTCAACCGGTACCACTACAGCAGGGACCACTCCTTCCCCCAGTTATTCTCTGCAAGATCTACAAAAGCAACCCTTGTGAGTGTGGTGTGGAGAATGTGTGCCTAAAACGCAAGTCGTCTTTTCCGCCAAATTTTTGTGGTGTATTGTGTCATCGCTGCTGCCATTGCCAATTTGAGTTTGCAACAAGGAGACAAACAATTGCGGACCATTTTACTGAGCAGTTGCATCGGTTGCCTTTTTTCCAATACGTCGCTGAAATATTCCTCTAACGGGAACAACAACGGAAGCCTTGCGTCCAACGTTAGTACCCCTTCCAACAGTCACCCTAACCATCACCACAATCCTCTTTTAGACACTCCTCTGACTTCCAGTGACCCCTCGGACACTATAACTCTGGAATTATGAATAACTAATTTTACTTAACGTTACACAGTGACAGTTCCATGGAGGTGTTTCCCAATAACACCTTATGCTGTAACACGGCCAAGTTACCTCAGGCCATTCAATTGCACCACGAAGCCCATTGGGAAGTGACTTTGGTTAAAATTATTCACCCTACATAAATCAAAAACATCGTCGAAAATCAAAACACTTTCACGTTAAAAGTTCATGACGAGCAAGTGCAACAACACAATGATTAACGCACCACTGCAGGTGACCCTATGAAAATACAAGATCCCAAAACAAAACGGACCACTTATCGGTTGAAAATTTCCCCAGGCTAATATTTTAGTGGTCAACAATTGTTGAACGCCATTGCTGAGTTGCTCAATGCCGTGTTTGGTAAAGCCTTGGAGAAAACCAGAAAAAGTGTCACCTTTGAGTACCACAAAATAGCTCGTCGTTATAATCTAATTTTCAGAGGACAAAGTATTGGCCATTACTTTTTGTCCTGAATTGTATGACATTTTGGGTGGAGACCCCAAGTTGATGAAGATTACAAACGAAATACCAGCCATTACCGGTAACTTGGATTTTGCTAAATATTTTCGATTCCCTGTAGAAATGAACCAAGGACTGAATATGATTTTTGTGTACTCCGATGTGGCGGAGTACAACGTGGTGGAATACACCTCCGTACCGTTACTGCGTGTCATTCCTTTCAAAGTGGATTCTGCCACGAACGCTGACGAGGAAGGTGGAAACACCTATCACGTTCACCGCAAATTTGTACATCCTCACTTTTTACCTGTCCGTAAGTCGTATTTCGACACTGTCAGCATTGCTATAAAAGGAGATCTGGGGCAAAATATTCCATTCACCATAGGGAAAGTCACAGTGGAACTCCATTTTCGAAAACGATTACTCTAACCCCTTGTCAGACATGTATCCTGTGTACCAAGGAGTCGCTCGACATCGAGGACATGGTTTAGGAGATATGCTAAAATCAACCTTTTGTTCGGTGGCTCCCGTTTTGAAACCGATGGTGACACGGGCATTGCACGCCTTGAAAGATACCGCTTTGACTCAAGGTAAAGAATTTCTCGAAAATTTCATCACTGACAAACAAAATTCCAAAGAAGCTTTCTTGAGAGCAGGCAAAAATGTCTTGCTTCAAACGGGCAAAGACATTTTGGACCGACGAGAATTTCCTATAAATGCTATGGGCGCTGCCGTGTCAGGCATTCCTGCTTCCCTGACGACACGGCAAGGACAAGGCAGAAAGAGACGACGAAGACACCCCTTCAGAGTACTTCAAACCCTCAGAGCTAGAAAGACAAAGAAAAGAAAAAGCGTCCGAGACTTAGACGTTTTTGATTATTAAATCAGAGAAAGAAAGAAAATGATACACCGAGAGTCTTGCGCCTGTTCCAAGTCGGAACTGGATCTGTTTGCCATGCCACCCACCATGATGACGATGCAAGAATCCCAATTGGTCGAATTTCACCCCGTCACCTCTTTGATGGATTCAGTTCCCATTGAATTTGAAATCAATGGACAGCCCGAAGATTACATCGATCTGAATAGCAGTTACTTGTATCTGAAACTGAAAGTGATCAAAACGGACAACACCAATCCAGGATCCGATGCTAGAGTAGCTCCCGTCAACAATTTCATGCATTCCTTGTTCAGCGAAGTTCTTTTGGACTTGAATAACAAACTGGTCAGCAGTAGCATGTATACTTACCCTTACCTAGAAAATCTCTTCACGTACGGAAAAGAGGGCAAGAACACTCATCTGGATGCTTGCGTGGTATGGAAACCTGCAGGCGAGGACACGTTTAACGACACAGCCCTGACAGTAGATGATAATCCTCACAATGTCGGCTTTAAAGACCGTCCAAGGAAAATCCTGCAAGACCGTAGTTTAGAACTGGTGGATCGTTTCATTTGGACATGTGGTTACAAGACAAGTGTTTGCTCAATGGAGCGGATGTTCGCCTGAGACTACGTCGCAGCAGTATCGCTTTCCATTTGATGGCTCATGCCAACGAGTACAAAACCATCATCCAAGAAGCCAGACATTACGCGCCTCGCATAGAAATGTTACGTTGAGCAGAACGACCGCCAAGTATCCGATACGACGCGTAGAAGTGAAAACATTCATCATTGCTGCTGGACTCCGATCCAAGATCGAAGATCATCTGTTCCAAGGACAGTTACACAACCGTTTTATCGTTGGTATCATCAGTAATGCATCCCTCAACGGAGCCCACGATCAAAATCCTTTCCAGTTTGAGCAATACAGAGTGTCCAAGATCGAAGTCAGTCGCGATGGCAAGACCTTGTGAACAAGACCCGTCAAACCTTACTTTACCCAGAAGACTTGCTTACGGAGACGAAACAAAGAAACGGTTTCTTGACAGAGATTTTCAAACAAAAGGTCAGATATGAATTAATGACTTATCATTACCTGTGAAAAAAAACCCAACAAAACAAAAAATCGATGCCTGGAAACTGTATTACCTTTTGAACAACACTTCGTACACTGCTTCTTCGAATCCTGTGGTGTGTGCTGAAGATGAACTACCTCATCGCAAACCTCAAGACCATCAAGCTTATATCATCAACACGGACGACAGTCATCTCCCAGGAACCCACTAGGTAGCCGTCTACTTCCCTCAAGATTGCTGTGTGGATTATTTTGATTCGCATGGTGTTACGTATATGTAATTAAATTGCTTGTGTGTTAGTTTTAAAATTCTTTTTTATCTTAATTTTGTTTCATTACATTTTTTTGTAAAGACTATTTTCATGGTATTCGATAATTTTTTTCCAGTAAATTCTGTTTGTATAGAACGCAAAAGGTGTACATTAGCACTATTTTTAGCTCACTCTGGTTCATAGATTTTGTAAACATCGAGTGAAGACGATAGGCTATTGCCAAGGTCATTTCGGTCCGCGTGGTAACTGGATTGTAAACATCCTTTCTTTTTTTGTATATTTTCGGTTTGAGAATTTGGTTCTTAGATAGGGCTATTGTAGCTACGTGATAATTGGCGTTTTTTATTACGCTGTTCAAATATTAAGAGACCACGTGACCCATCACGCGAGACTGAAGTGATTTTTTAGTTGGGTTTAATACTCGTGTCTCAGTGAAAATTAGGCAGTCGTATTCTTAACACCGTGAAGGTACAAGGTGTTTATATTCTTGAAGCCAGATTGTTTTTTGGAAGTTCATCTGTTTTTTGGATTTAATAATTTATTCTCTAGAAAACTAAATAAGTGCCTTATATTTATAAAAGTTCTGGCAGAAAGAAATTCAGTGGAAATTTATTCTAGAGTTTAACGGAAACATTATAAACTGTGATTCATTCGAGGATCTGTTACCATCAGTACAGACATCATCTGACGTCATCGCCTCCATATTGGAATTTCATCGAGATTCAAACCCGGATTCAGTTAGAACTGTTTAGTGAGGACTTATTTTTTTTTATTATAGGATTAAATTTTGGACTATATTCACAAACTGTAAGTCCTATTTTCTATTTTTTACGTTGTTTTCTAGGGAAATAAATCATTTTTGTTAAATTTACAAAGCTTGTTGACTTCACTCTTTTCTTTTGTTACTTTTGTACGATCCTATATGTAACAATGGATTACCCCCTTTGGAAGACGACATCATCGACTTTATGAGAAGAAATGTCCAGACGACACGATTCAATAACTTGAAATTACAAGGCACAGATTCCATGGTGTGTGGACTATATTGTGTGTATTTTCTTCATCAACGCAGTCTTGGATATTCTTTAGAACATGTAATGACTTATTTTGATCATGACTCTTCTAGAAATGATGAGAAAGTATAGCGATGGTTTTGTGACGCTTATGGCTATATTTTGTCTTTAGTAGCAAACGTAGTGTACATCAGTGGCCTCATGACTTCCATCAGAGGAAATCTCACATGATTTCACAATGTTGTCAACCTTGTCAAAAATAGTTTTATTTGTTTGATGTTAATTGTTAGTGGTTAATTTTTATTTTTTTGGAATAAAAAATGTTGTGTTTTGAAAAAATGTGTCTGTCGTTTGTTTTCAAAAACACTTTATCATTACAAATGCTCTTTGACCTTCTCTCTATCCCTCACCATGACATTCGCTATCATAACGTTCCGACCAAACAAAAAACCATATAAAGCGGGTAGGTCTCTAGTCTGGCCATCTACTATTGACTCGTCAACCTATGAAGATGCCTTCCAGACTAGACAAGCTGAATGAAGCTTACGTGAATTTACATCGTGTCAGGCTAAACCTGATACCGAAGCCTGAAGAGATTGAGAATGTCAGGATGTTAGCAATAGCCCAAGACCTGGTAGAAGAGGTCTTCAGAGAGGAAATCAAGAAAGAACAAGAAGAATGGACAGAGAAGTACAGACTTCAGAAGCAGAGAGAACATCAACAGCAGCAGCAACAGCAGCAGGAACCAGACAGAGGTTTTGTCGACTACCGTGTGGACACCAAGGAGTTCACCTTCTCTTTCCGAAGAAGCAGACCGTATCGTGTACGAAAGCCTGCTGCCAGACGGGGACGCAATCTTAGACAGTAAAATGATTGCCATCACTCCCCATCAACAAAAACAGCCCTTTTCAGGGCTACCCCAATACTCTAGAAAAGATATACTAATTAAATTGCCAACAACAATTTGTGTGTTTGTATGTTTAAAAAAATAGAAGTGTGTCTATAAGCACTTCGTTTCTTTTGTCACTAAAAATCCATACTTTTTTCTCAATCTTGTCCGATAGTGCATGTCTGTGTTTGTAAGTAAAAAAGGTCAACGTGGGTGTTTCTTTTCCGTCCGCGCGTTCCATGGGATGGTAGGTTTTGGTGTCAGGGATGTTTACCTTCACGTCCGTGCTCCACGGATATATAGCGGAGCTCTCATCAGTCTGGCTACCAACGTTGACCAGTCAACATTGAAAATGAATAGCAGACTAACCAAATTACTCGAACTTCAGATGCACCTGGAGTATGCCAGGCGCCTCCTGGACGAGATGGCCATGGAGGCCATTGCAGAAGCAGACTGGCTGGAAGAAAAGGAGGGAAAAAAAGAAGAAAGAAGAGGAGAAGGAATAGAAGAGAGGGATCCTGCCTCACCTCATACTGAGACCTCTGTGTGAGGTGAAGCCAATGATCAGTACACCTCCACAACCAGTACCGCCACCTCAACCACAGCCACAACCACAATAACAACAACAACCAGTACAGCATGCAGAGGAAGCAAGGAGGCCAAATTACCATCCCCGGGTCTGGCACAGGTCCTCTGTGTTCACTATCCCACAAACGGAGGAGTGGGATAGTGAAGCAAATCAAGCCCCCTCTGCACTCCCAAGAACAAGACTGAATTGGGAGCAGGACTGGAGTAGACGTTGCGTGTGTGGTGCACGACCTGGGAGGTGCCAGCATTAACCAGGTGCATCTGAAGTTCTAAAGGAAAAACAGCCCTTCTCTAGAAAAGAGAGACTATTCAACGTCCCAATTTATGTGAATGTAGAGTAGTGTGACTATAAACACTTACTCTTTTACTGATTTGTGTGTGTGCGTGTGTGTGTGTGTGTGTTTTGATATCGCGTACGTTTGTGTGGATAGTAGGTATGATGTGTTCTTTCTTCTCTTCCCGTTTGTGTGGATAGTAAGTATGGTGTGTTTTATGCATTCGCGTACGCTTGTGTGGATAGTAAGTATGGTGTGTGTGGTTTTTTTTTTTCTTCACTTCCCGTTTGTGTGGATAGTAAGTATGGTGTGTTTTATGCGTTCGCTTACGTTTGTGTGGATAGTAGGTATGGTGTGTTTTTTCTTCTCTTCCCGTTTGTGCGGATAGTAAGTATGGTGTGTTTTATGCGTTCCCGTACGTTTGTGTGGATAGTAGATATGGTGTGTTTTTTTCTTCTCTTCCAGTTTATGTGGATAGTAAGTATGTTGTGGTTTATGCATTTGCGATCGTTTGTGTGGATAGTAAGTATTCTGTTTTTTTTCCTTCTCTTCCCGTTTGTGTGGATAGTAAATGGGGTGTGTTTTATGCATTCGCGATCGTTTGTGTGGATAGGAAGTATGGTGTGTTTTATGCGTTCGCGTACGTTTGTGTGGATAGTAGATATGGTGTGTTTTTCTTTTATTCCCGTCTGTGTGGATAATAGTTTGTTATATGCATTCGCGTTCGTTTGAGTGGATAGTAGGTATGGTGTGTTTGTGTGCGTTCGCGAACGTTTGTGTGGATATATAGATAATATGTGAAGTGAGTGTAAGGGATGTTTTCCTTCGCGTCCGTGCTCCACGGATATAAAGCGGAGCGCTCGTCAGTCTGGCTACCCGCGTTGACTAGTCAACACCTTTAGAGATGAACGTTGTTTAACGAATTAAGTCATAGTTGGTTCTGGATGGTGGATGGAGCATATGTGGTGGAAAGACTTCAACAGGAATGGAGGTTCCCAGGCCGTCTAGACTGCGATCAGACAGAAAGTAGCCAGGAATCTGTGCAAGGCATGAGAGAGGAGGAAGTAGAAAAGTTAAGAGGTTTCATCCATCCTAAATATGTCAGAGTGAGCACCTTGAAGCAAAGCCTTGATGTTGTCATCAAAGTGATGTGCATTTTGGAAGAGATATTTAATTTTACAGAGTGGTCTTTTGTCAAAAGGGTTTAGACCAGTTAAAGAAAGCGGAAGACATGATGGAAAAGGTATTGGAAGAGGAAGTGAAGAAGATTAAAGAGACATGGGCAAAAGAGAGAAAGGACAAAGAAAACAAAAAGAAGAAAGAGGAGTTTGAGAGACTGAACAATAACTGGATCAAGGTACAGGAAAAATTTAGATCTATGGGACATCCTGACTGGATGCCAGAGAAGGAAAAGAACAAGGAGAAAGGAATCATAGAGAAAGTGAGAACCTGGTGGAAGAAGTGGAGACAATTGAAGAAGAACCCAAAGGCCATTTTCAGGGCCACTTTCATTTGCCTCGAAAAGAAATTTATTCTTTCTTGCCTATATGTGTTATCTATGTGTTTGTCTATGTCTATGTCTCTCTTGTATTTGTCCCTACCTAAGTAGCCGCGCGTATTCAGGTCAGCCCCTTGCCACATTGTTACCAGTACCGTGACGTCACCTTCCTGTTCCATTCCTATTGTTCCGATACAAAATTCCCTTGACGCTATAGTGCCCCAGGGGTTTGATTTTGTCGCTATAAATCTTGACGCCAAAGTGCCCCAGGGGGTCTGAAATGTATTTTCCATTACGCTAAAGTGCCCCCATATAGTACTAACGGTGTATTCTGTGCCTGACTATAAATTTTGTTGTGTACGTTCTGTATCGGTTCAGCCCGCTATACTCTGTTGTGGTTTTTCGAATGACTTTTAACGTTCCATTAAGTTCTAATGGTTGTCGAGTATCACCTTTGTTTTGATGTGATTGACGCTCTTATTTATGTAATTTGCAAAAATTTGGTATCAGAGGACACTCTTTCCAAATGCACCGGATCTTCGAGACATTCTTTGTCTCAATAAAATCATGCAGAAAATGGGAGGAGAGTCTTGCTTTAAATAGGTTAGTGTGGAGGGAAAGGGAGAGATAAGGTTTAAAGATTCACTGTTCTATTTTGTTATCTTTTCTAAACATGGTAAGGACAGTCTTACGCATTAAATGTATTCACTAAAATTGATATGTGTGTGACAGACGTTAAGCCCATCAAAGCATTAGCCCTCAATCTTGCCCGATTCGGTCTGCTTGTAGCATGTTGATCTTATTTTGGAGACAAAATTGTGAGTGGCTGTACTTTGTTCCAGAACAACACGAAAACAAAAAATGTGAGTGGCTGTACTTCATCTCCCAGCATGACACGGAAACATGACCTAAAGACTGACGTTTAACGAAATGACAGAAAACGATGATCATACACGGCTACAATAACAGCCCTTGAAATGATTACATTTGTTCGATTTAGATTCAGGACATTAGTCAAAATATACGTATTGTTGTTTCATAGTGAGCTTCCAAGGATAAAAAACGAACGATTTTTGAAATGAAGCTAAAGACATTTTTTTATTGGAAAGTGAGATGTACCCCTGATAAATCAAATTTAATTAATCTATCGTCTTGAAATCATGAAGCGATCGTATCTTTCCAAGCGAACCAAAAGCTACGTTTACGATCAGAGAAGTAATTAAAGGTTCATGGAGATGTACCTCCACAAGATTGAGAGGATCAAGGTCAGTCAGTAAAGTCGTTTGATAGCTTCTTAAGCTTACTTTCAATTCCAATTACCTAAAATGCAAATTCCAGAAAAGTTTTAACGACGGTTTACACTTTAACGGTTAAGCTTAAACAGTTCGTTATCAGTCCTTTAGTTCTACTCTTCGTATGAGGTTCTCTATGTGTTGGGGGGCTTTTTTGTTGTTGAGGGGTCGTGTGTTTTTTTTGTTTTGTCGCTGTATTGGTCGCCTTAAATTGTAGGTTCAAGAGCAAGCTCGCACTAGTGCCTTACTGATGTTCGTAGATAAGAGATCCTTAACGAAAGTATCTGATGCCAGGCCGATGGATACAATTGCAACTATTTGGTTTCGAAGTAATCAAAATCTGGCTCCTGGTTGTTCTAAATGTTTTGTAAAACAGGCAGAATTTTTGCATACATAACAAATCTACCATATGATAGAGCTTGTGCATTTTCATAAATCGGCTTACTTCAGCTTATGTAAGGTGTGGAGTGAAACTTGGGATGTGTCTGCCATTAACTGAATTTCATTTCTCTCAACGATTACAACAAATATTCATCAAATCTCATGATAATGCCACAGTTCAATAAGATTATTGTATATGGTGAGAAAGTAGTCATCATTTATAAGTTGGTGAACTGCTTAACTCTTAATAGTAAAATATTCATTTTAAGTCAGGCAAATTGTATTTGTCTTTTCTTACAAATATAGACTCTTCTTCATATATAGAAATTTATTAATGGAAAAGAACAGGAACTATTGTTTACATAAAAAAGCGCTCAGGAATCCGATGTAAACATAAAAATCGCTCAGGAACCCGATGTAAACATAACTCTCTCTCTCTCTCTCTCTCTCTCTCTCTCTCTCTTACTC
>JAECUM010059380.1:0-14926 GCA_016617855.1 Megalonaias nervosa | reverse complement strand
ATATATATATATATATATATATATATATATATATATATATATATATATATATATATATACCTAGATCCCTGGTCATCGACCGTACTTGTTGGGATTGCATACACTCGACCTGGACTAGTCTGTGTCTGCCTGCCGTTTCGACCGCAAAGAGCGTATGAGGGTACTCTAACAGCTCCGGAAGACCAACAGCGCATTCATGAAGTACGCGAATCCTTTTTAAAGTTTTCTTCCCCATCCTTCAAGCAGGCTGGATATATCGTAACTACCCGGGCATACGAGGGTGCTCTACTGCCCCACTACCGGGGCAAACGAGGGTGCTCTACTGCCCCGGCAATACAGTATTTCATCGGTTTAATATTGATCACCATTTAGTTTTCTTTTCTTTGATGCTGGACATTTTTGTCTTTGCCCTACCCTCATTTTGTGGCTGCCAGAAATGCAGCAAGCTCTATTTGCTGTATTTCTGTTTATGGCGGTTGCATCCTCAAAATATTTCTGTATTTTACCGTATGTCTCATTGTTCAATTTGCTTGCCTGTTTACTCTTTAGACTTTGTCTAAACAGTTATATTATCCTGTATATACATAGCAAATTTTTGGTTCAGTACATTTCATTTATTTCAATACAAAGTCACGAAAGTGGCCAGCATCAAACACACCGCTCGTCTTTGTTTTAATTATGTACCCATATACTTTGACTTTGTAACATTTGCACGACTGACCTAGCGAATTCTGTCTTTTCACTCTCTGTCTTCCTTTCGATTCTATCGGTGTCGTAAAGAGTAGGATGGTGCATGCACATTTAATTTTACAATCTCATCAAACACGTTAGTAATACAGAACCCTGTGTTTTCATTCACTTTCTTTCTGACAATAACTTGCATTCCCCCTACGTGCGTAAGAACACACACACACACACACACACACACACACACACATATACATATATATATATATATATATATATATATATATATATATATACGAAACAAGTGGGCTCCGTCCTTATCATTACAGTCAGTAACATTTATACACGAAACAAGTAGGCATCACCCCCATAATTATTGTCCATAATATTTTTTTTTTATATACAGGAAACAAGTGAGGTCAGTCCTCATCATTACAGTCCGTAAAATCTATATATTTATACACAACAAATTGGCTCCACCCTTATCATTACTTATCCATTTACAGACAAATGGGCTCCATTCTTATCATTATAGTCAGTAACAGTTATACATTTATACGAAACAAGTGGGCTGAAGACAGTTTTCACAGAAACAATTTGAAACAGATTATCATTGGCAATGATAAAATAGTGTACCGGCCCTAATTTTGCAAAATCATGCGCTGTAGTGTCTTAATGGAACTGAGCCGTCGACGAAACCACTATCGCTTTCAGTCCCTACCAGCAAGAGTACCCGTGTTTTGATTACTGGATTTTTGTAATTAACAGTGTATGTCACGGTGCGATTTAATATATTGTTACGTATATGTAATTAAATTACTTGTGTGTTAGTTTTAAATTTTTTATTTTATTTTTATTTCATTACATGTTATTGTAATGATAACTATATTAACTGGATTTGACTTTTGTCTAGAAAATTCAGTTCAGTTCTAGTAAATAATCACTATTGCTACATTAAATTTTTAGCTGACCTAGTTCCTGACTTTGGTTCAGAATTGGTAAACACAGAGTGAAAATCATTGGTCATTCTTGGCTTGCGTCAGCTCTGTTGTAAACAACCTTTTTTTCATAAATTCATTTCCAGTGTGGGAATCATTGGTTATTAGCTAAGGCTATATTAGCCTACGTGCTAATTGACATATTATTTTACTGCGCTGTTCGGACTAAGTGATCACGTTACCCATCAAGGGGTCTAAACTGCGTTTTAGTTAAGTGTTAAAACAGATATTTTATAGTGAAATAGTCAGTCGTATTTTACACCTTTAGAGCTCAAGGTATTTTTTTAATGTTGATGCCAGTTTGATTTAAAATTCGTCTATATTTTGGAGTAATAATTTATATTCCCTGGAAAATACCAGTGCTCATAAAAATTCTTGGACAAAGACATTTAGTGGAAATTATTTGGAATTCTAAAGCCGGAATATTATTCTTGATTCATAAAATGCAACAAGGAACTGCTGATACATCAACACAAAACAGGATATAGAGGACGTCATCGCCTTTCATCTTGGAACTTCATCGGGATTCGAACTTTGATTCATTTAGAATTTTTTAGTAATAGGACTTATATGTTTAAATTCTAGGATTAATTTTTGGATTAGATTTACAAACCGTAAGTCCTTTTTCATATTTTTACCTTGTTTTCTAGGGAAATAAATTATTTTGTTAAATTTACAAAGCTTGTTGGCTTCACTCTTTTCTTTGTTACCTTTGTACGAGCCTACACGTAACAATATCTTGACGAAGGGTTTTACTGTGTCAAGTATTGAATCACTTCAATTTAATACATTAATGCATACGTCTTCCTAGTGAGTGTGCCTTGTTGAGAGTATTCCCCAGGCTTTAATATTTTTATTGTCTTTCTATAATAACGTAAAGGGTAACCTCAATAAATGTGTTTTTAAACGTTCTATGTTAACTAATTTTCATTTTATCTGTGATTCTATTGCAAATACATCGGTAAAAGGGTATACCAACGGACTGTATTCGTCGAATTTTCCTACAGTTTTGAAAGCAACATTTTTCATGCTTATTTGTCTCTCTCATTCGTTCTGCACCGTATGTTCTTTTTACCCTAAGCAAATGCCATTGACAATAAATGTTACAAAAATATCCTTTTAATGTATTTACCTCTTCTTTTCTCCGTTGTTTTCTTATTTTTCAATGTCGCCTAAAACAGCGTGCTGAAATTGATCTAAGCAGTTAGCAGTTCAATACGATGCGTTGGTTCCTTCGTTAGGGTCTTTTTGGGGGGACCATTTTCACAATAAAGTTTGAGTATTCATTAATTAAGGCAAAAGTCAGAGAAATTCTTCCTGCAGGCGAGCAAAAATCGGTATTCTCTAGTCTTATCTCGCATCCGAATTTCTCAAAATTAATCTTGGAAAATCTTGAAAAATCTTTAGAATAAATGCCTACAGGTTCCCTAATCTCAATATTTAGTCCCAAAAGGTAGCCGTTTCCAAAGACTTTATTCCATTATCAAAGTCGAAGGACCTAAAAAGATACAAATTAAGTAAATAACCTTCTCGACTGAGCTAACAAAATTAGAGTGTTGTTGTTTCCTACACAGTGTAACGGAAATAATAGGTTGTATCTTCCAGTGATTTGTTTTAATTATTGTGATGACGTCACAATACAATGTTCGATTCCTGAAGCGATCTGTGGAATATGGCAGTTAATTGAATTCTCTAATTCCTTGAAGGTGTGTGTGTGTGTGTGTGTGTGTGTGTGTGTAGTTTTGCTAAATGTTTAGTGAAGTCTTATCGATTAAGTCACGTGTTGTTCATATATTACGCATACAACACCTCCAACTTCTCGTGCCACAATATCCAAGATCCCGTTTTGTTTCTATAGGCAGAACGGTCAAACCTAGTTTTAGTATGTTTTCCTTCAATGCTTATTAGAGATCGATAGACTTTCTAGCGTTATGGTCACACATAAAAATAGTTGCATTTTTACGTTGCTAAAGGGTATTTACCACAATTTATGGTCGAGTGACTTTGCAAACTATGCATACTTATGTGGTGCGCTTCACGGCACCGCAACCCGATAGTAGTTACAAGGTATCACAACAAAAACTAATTGCACAGAAACCTCAAGGAAGAGAAATTCTTCCAAATAAATGTAAACGTGATAAACAAGATAAAATATAAAAGGCAACAATGTCAAAAGTCTGTCAAATGTACATGAAATGTGTGTGTGTTTGTGTGTGTTTGTGTGTGTGTGTGTGTGTGTGATTTGGATTTTTTTAACTTAGCTTTAACAATCTTTCAATCATATCGCTACAATATCTGCAGTGTGGCAGTTTATAGTAATGTCTAGCACTGCGACAACATGCCACAGACATGAAGCATCGTGTCCCTCCCAGTCACATATATATAAAGTCAGTACAATACTAGCTATATAGTGTTGTTTAAAAGTTAGGTGCTAAAATGTAACATAATGACAAAATGTAGTCTCTACCGCTACTCAAATAAATGAATCAACACAGAACAACACAATAAATCAAAGCGAAGGACACCAAGAGCAATACCAACATCATCAAATAAATTACCTCTACTAATATCACCACAACAAGCACGACTAAAACACACTGACGGTTGTTTTCAGTCAAATAGATACCTATATTTCACACGTGTTTTACAATTCAAAACTGAATAAAGATGAACCACTATTACTACTACTACCACCACTGCAATAACTCGTACCATTTTGTTACACCTGAAGAGAACAATCACACACACACACACACACACACACACACACACACACACACACACCTGATACCAAAACAAAGTCTACTATTACTACTACTAATAATATTAATGGCTCAGGTGCAAGTGCTTTTTTCTATAATTGCTAAATCTTATTCTACTTCATATCCTAGGACAAAAGCTACTATTACTGCTACAACTACTACTATCGTCACTACAACTTCTGCTGCTGCTATTACTATCACCACCACTATTGCTATTGCCAGCTAGAGTGATTTCCTTGGGTGTTGGTGTACTTCTTGCACTATTGTTATTGTCTGCTAGAGTGATTTCCTTGGGTGTTGGTGTACTTCTTGTACTATTTCTATTTTCAGCTAGAGTGATTTCATTGGTGGTTGATGTACTTCTTGTGCTATTGCTATCTCTTATGCTGCTACTTATAATATTACTACTAGTGCCGATACTACTACTAGTACTACTGATACAACGTGTACTGCTATCATGCTTGGGTTTTTGCTACTGTTGCCGGTATGACAGTTGCAATTATCATCACTGCAACATATGCTGCTGCTGCTACTGCAACTACCACTATTATTTCAGCATAGTGGTTGCCTTGTGTGTTGGTTCATTGGTCTTGTTGATAATAATCGTCATATGTTTGGTGTAATTTGGTGTTCCATTGCAGGTATCACATCCTTATTAATCACCTTCTGAGATAGATCTAGACCAATATTATAATGATTATTTCATTTTCTATCTTCAATCTGATAGTTTACAACAATAACAAGACTGGTTGGATTGGATTGTGGTGGATAAAATTGGTCTTGGTTGGAATGGTGTTGTTGGATAAAATATGTGATCCGGAGCAAAAGGCGTCAATAGTAATATATAACAAGAACTAACAGTGATAAGAAAACCAACTGGTTACTATACACATCTGAAGTTGTCACAGTTACTGGAAATTGCAGATACACAAACTCAAAGTCCCTCGCATCACTCATATCATGAGATGAGATTGGTGGTTTAAAGAAAAAGATAGAAAATATTAACTCATAAAGGGTTATAAAAAATGTAATATTGTTATAATTATCGTAGTCACTGTCATGAATGCCATAATTATTATCATGAATGTTGTCGTTCCTGTCCCACTCATCTTTGTTATAAACATCATGGTCATTTTTAATCCTCATCAGAAATGGATTACTGTCGTCTTAATAATAATAATAATAATAATAATAATAATAACAATAATAATAATAATAATAATAATAATAATTATTATTATTATTATTATTATTATTATTATTATTATTATTATCAACAACAACAACAATAATCGTCATCAGAGTTATCATCATCTTTATCTTTTTTCCTTCATCAAGGATGGTCATGTACAGAAGTCAGGATCTAGAATGATCTGTACAAGATGTAACACATAAGAGCCGATAGAATCGTGACCTCCAAACTATTAATTCCACATTTCTTCCTTGTTTTGTTAGAGTCTTGTTGAAGTGTATCCACCGGAAGATTAGACGACCACTTCGATCTCGATCAGATAAACATTTCATTATTTTTGTGAGTCACTTGTCACGGATGTTAAAACCCTTGATAATTTTTTTAATAATGAAAGCTCATTATCCTCAGTCATTTGATCTTTATTTCTTTTCCAGTGGTACATTGATCTGAATACATTGGGAAAGGGGGGATATCTACAGACTGTATTAGTAAAGTTTTCTTTTTTGTTTCTCACACTCTTTATGTATCACACGTTCACAATCTTACGCTAAGGTCATTGACAATAAATGAACACAAATATAACCTCTTGCTTTTAACCTTGCCTTTCCTAATTTGTTAGCTTCCGTTAAATCATAGTGCTGAAATTGATCAGAACAGTTATTAGTTTGATGCGATCTGTTTATTCCTCCGTTAGGGTTATATTTTATTATCATTTTCACAATAAAGTTTGAATATTCATTATTTAAAACAAATGTTAAAGCACCTTTTGCTTCTGGTAAACAACAATCGCTTTATTGTAGTCTTATCGTGCATACAAATGTCTCAAAATTAATCATGGAAAATCTTGGAAAGTCTTTTGAATGAATGCTGGTATGCCCTTTGAACTCAATATTTAGTCCAAAAGAGTAGACCTTTCCAAAGATTTTAATCCATGATCAAAGTCAAAGGCCTAAATAGATACAACTCATCTAAATAATCTTTTTGAATGAGAAACAAATCTAGACTGTTTCAGTGAAGTTGTTTCATACACCGTTTTGTCGGAAATGACAAAATCTATCTTCAAGTGATTTGCTTGAATTCTATTCATGACACCATAATACAATGTTAGATTCTTTCTGTTCTTATTCAAGACGTATTCAATATCCTATATGTTGGTACGCTTCTGTACTCTTTCTATACCGCTGAGTTACTTTGGAGTGTCTTGGTCGCATATCTGCAATTTCAGCTGTAGATTGCTAAACTTTATTTAATTTAGTTTATGGTCTAATGACGTTGAACCATAGGAACGTATACAATAGCGCCCTACGACACCACAACCCAGAAGTGGACAAACGTTGACAACTAGAATGTAAATGTTCTAACAATGCAGAAATGAATTGCGCAGAAACATCTCGGAAAATAAACTCTTCCAAGTAAATGTAAACCTGAGGTACAACAAAATAAAATAAAAGAGGTAACAAAGTTAAAAAGAAAAGATTAAAGTTAATACATGTTACATTCTTAAAATGATATCGTTAAAATTTTTATATAAACCACATTACATGGTTGCACATGGAGATAACAGACAAGTTTAATGATTTTCCAATTATATCAACAATTTCGAAGATTGAATTTGTAATACAGGAATGCAATAAGATCTAAATAAATTGAATAATTTCATGTTCCTAAATCAGATTTTTGACCCGTATGAGAAAGGCATTGATATTTCTTTGTACTTGTTCCTTTTTGAAAAAAGCTTTTACTGAGCAAAATATCCTTAAGTACTGAAAGCTAATTAGTTTATCCTATTCGAAATAGCTGCATATAATTTTATCTATTTTAACCTACATTTGTACACAAGCAATGAGTAACACGGCGCTAATTGGTAAGTTATTTAACTGAAATTAACTTATCTAAAAATCTGTATCCATAAGTATTTTATAAATTCAAACTTAAGTTAAACCTCTCTCTCTCTCTCTCTCTCTCTCTCTCTCTCTCTCTCTATATATATATATATATATATATATATATATATATATATATATATATATATATATATATATATATGTGTGTGTGTGTGTGTGTGTGACTAATACCAAAACAAATTTGTCTACTAGCACTACTACCACTAAAAATGCCAATACGTTATGTGCTGCGATTGCTATCTCTTATACCACTACTACTACTACTGCTACTACTCCTAATTTGCTTGTTGTTTCATAACTGTTGCCGCTATTACAACTACTATTATTATCACTACAACTTATGCTGCTACTATTACTACAACAACTACTACTACTGTTGCTACTCTTTTCAGCTGGAGTACTTGCTTTGGGCGTTGCTGTATTGGTCCTGATGATAATAGGCGGCGTGTGTTAGGTGTACTGGTGCTGGTATTGGAGCAGGTATCAAAGCTTTATTAATCTCTTTTTAAATGCATCTTGAGTAATTGCATATTTATTGATTTATTTACTGTCTTCAACTAACACTTCACAACAATAACGAGATTGCGTGCAAAAGCTATCAGAGTGCAATGGTTGGTCGGGAATATAATTTATCAGGAGTGGAGTGGATGTTAAGGATAAAAACTATCGGTGGTGGATTGGATCGTGGTGTATAAAAGCTATCGGGGAAGGAGTGGATGGTGGTGGATACAATCTGTGATCTTCAGCAAAAAGGTGTTCATGGTACTTTATAAAAAATGAACTAACAGTCCAAAGAAAATTTAAGGGTTAATATTCACATCTGAAGTTGTCTCAGATATTGCTAATTGGATATACACAACCCCTGAAAGCCCCTCGTATCACTAATATCACGAGATCAATTTTGAGGCTGTGTCACCATGAGGTCTTCTATTGAGAGCCTGTTAAAATGTGACTGGTCAAATATAATTTACGTATGTTTACACGAAACATTTGTTTTCTCGATTTCAGACGTAAACGGCTCTTTTAACGCAACCCGGCGTACCTGCCTGCGACATTATACGGCATTTCAAGCCCAAGTATCACCAATTGTTCTGCATTAAACTGATTGTCCAAAAATATCTACCACAAGCGGACACTGTTTTTATCCCCTGTTCTTCTTGTGCACATTTAAAATTGCATCAATCACATACTTTGTGTCCTTGACCAACACTATCCATTTACTTGCTAGCCTAATGGTGGGCATTATATTTTGGTTGATTTGTGTCTGTAATACACTCCATCCATTTTATTGTTAGTTTATTAACAAACAATATATTTTGATTGATTTGTGTCTGTAACGAACTCTATCCATTTTACTTGCTAGTTTATTAACAAACAGTATATTTCGATTAAACATACATTTGATGTGCTTCGATGTTTATTGTTCTTAGCATCTGCAGATGTATAGTTTGTTGAACATTTGCATGTTTTGATTCACAGCCATAAAGTTAATAATTTTGTGCCTCACTAAGATCCATCCCTTCACACTGGTGTTGATTGTCCCGATCTCTTCACACTGGTGTTGATTGTCTCGATCTCTTCACACTGGTGTTGATTGTCTCGATCTCTTCACGCTGGTGTTGATTGTCTCGATCTCTTCACACTGGTGTTGATTGTCTCGATCTCTTCACACTGGTTGTTGATTGTCTCGATCTCTTCACACTGGTGTTGATTGTCTCGATCTCTTCACACTGGTGTTGATTGTCTCGATCTCTTCACACTGGTGTTGATTGTCTCGATCTCTTCACACTGGTGTTGAATGTATCAATCCCTACACACTTGTGTTGAATGTATCAAACCCTACACACTGGTGTTGAATGCATCAATCCCTTCACACTGATATTGAATGTATCAATCCCTTCACACTGGTGTTGCATGTATCAACCCCTACGTATTGCTATTCACTGTAAAATTTATCAAGATATTTTTTCTTGACGTGTATGTGTTTTTCAAATTCATCTAAAACTAAATTTTTTTTTTTCATGAAAAGTTGGCCAAAGTTTATATTTATGTTCATGTACCATGTTTAACGTCCCTGTAATTGTACTTTTTATTTCTTGATTCAAACGGTTGAAACAAATTTCATTCTTTAAGTTCATCAATATAATATTGACTTTAATGACATTCGTGGTGAATTTAAAAGTGATATATCTGTATGTTTTCAAAGCCATTTCTGAACCAATTTTCTGGTAGAAACAGGAACAAAGAAATTATTAAGAGTTTCAACAGTATCATGAAGATAATTACATAATTCATCAGTGAGGTGTGGTTCCCTGAAACTGTGAGCCATAGTGTAAGTGTCGTGACCAAGGAAAGTATTGCAGTTCTTTTGAAAATATTTAGAGTTAGAGATGATTTTATTTCTAAATAGAACATCTACCCAATGCAATAATAGATTCTGATTCATTTTTTCCATATGTTTCGTGTTTCAAAGATTTTACAGGCAGAGTTCCAGTTTGCAAGGGATTGGATTATATCTCTTGGAGAAAGTTGTGTATAAAAACAGTCATAAAGTTGCTTAATATTTTGGCGAAACAGTGGTTACAATTGATACGTGTTATTGATTTTTACACTTTTGACACAGCTCCTTGTAATACACATATGGTAGTTGTCACTAATTGAGAAAGTTGGCGCAAAACAATCAGTAAAATGGTTTTGGATCGGAAACATGCATATAATATATCGTAGTGCAAGTAATAGATATAAGTCAGGTTGGTGATGTGGCAACGTGGTGTAGATCAAATATGATTTAAGACCATCGTTTAAAGGTACTAGGGAGGTAATTTATGTTGACGTTTCCTGTAATTTTCATATCCTGACGTGTTCTAGTAGCAACAATCAGCTGTACATTAAATTAATCAATCCAAGAGATGCGAGTCAAATAAAATCAACATAAAATGAAATGTTTATGGTGCTGGATGTTTATTCAATCTATACAGTTTGGACCGTACTGATCTTGATTGTGGTACAGCTTGTGGAGTTGACAAGACTAGCAAGGTATAGACCAGTATCGTCAATACCTATCTGGTAGTGTCTCTCTGTCCGTGTCATGTTATGGCCGTCAAAAATTATTTGGGTGTGTCTCTCTCTGTCCGTGTCACGTTATGGCCGTCAAAAATTATTTGGGTGTGTCTCTCTGTCCGTGTCATGTTATAGCGGTCAAAAATTATTTGAGTGTGTCTCTCTGTCCGTGTCATGTTATGGCCGTCAAAGATTATTTGGGTGTGTCTCTCTGTCCGTGTCATATTATGGCCGACAAAAATTATTTGGGTGTGTCTCTCTGCCCATGTCATATTATAGCCGTCAATACCTATTTAGATGGGTATTATCAGTCCGTATCATGTTATAGTCGTCAATACATATTTGGTTGTGTCTATCAGTCCGTATCACGTTATAGTCGTCAATACCAATCTGGTAGTGTCTCTGTCCGTGTCACGTTATAGCAGCCAAGATCTCTTTGGTTGTGTCTCTCAGTCCGTCTCATGTTATAGCCGTCAATGCCGATTTGGTTGTGTCTATCATTCCGTATCATGTTATAACCGTCAATACCTACTTGGTAGTGTCTCTCCGTCCATATCATGTTATAGCCGTCAATACCTACTTAGTTGTCTCTATCAGTCCGTATCATGTTATAGCCGTCAGTACCTATTTAGTTGTGTCTACCAGTCCGTATCACGTCATAACCGTCAATACCTGTTTGGTAGTGTCTATCTGTCCGTGTCTTGTTATAGCTGTCAAAGCCTATTTGGTTGTCTATATCAGTCCGTGTCATGTTATAGCCGTCACTACCTATTTGGCAGTATATATCGGTCCGTATCATGTAATAGCCGTCAATACCTATTTGATTGTGTATATCAGTCCGTGTCATGTTATAGCCGTCTATACCTATCTGGTTGTGTCTGTCAGTCCGTGTATTGTTATTGCCGTCATTACCCATATACACATTAATAATAAACGTGTTCATGAACGTTTTTTGCGGTCCTAAATTATCACTTTTGCCGTGCTCACAGGGGTCCCCACGCGTAAATCCATGGGGCCTCGCCAAAATTATTCAAATCTGACCACGCTTTTGCTAAGTCCGTTACTGAGAATATCAATGATATTGTACACGAAAACTGTTCTAGTGCAGTTTAAATCAGTTCCCCAGAGTTTTGAGACTGATTGGAACATACTATAATTTAAATAAATATTAATAATATTGTGGCCAAGTTAGTGGATGAAATACAAAGAGGTCATCTTAGTACAATGTACTAAGACAACTTAGATCACGTGTCAGCCTAATAATCTATATAGCGATTGGAGTGCTCTTAGTTTATCGTGAACTTTATTTCTGATGAAACCAATATTCTTCTTTTTGATCTATATTCAGTACACGATTATACGTGGCAGGTAGCTATCTGAGTGTACGATTCCATGACATATACGATTGTGCCGTTCTCTTACAAAGTATATGCTGGATAAATTGGAACACGTGAAGGAACATTTTGCATAGGAGTGAGAAAACAAAACCACTGTTCCATGTGCCACAAAAAAGAAAACTGCATGCCGAGCCAGCCTCACACCATGCAACAAATCCCCATCTCCCCAACGTAGATGGGCGCTCTATCACTTGCATCATCTTTAACAATGCACTCGATCCGTTTCTGATACACGTGTCCCTGCTTTCAGAAACGACCCCACTTGTCTCCTTTTAACTATGTTAGCACGTATTTACCGAGGCCAAAAGTCGTATTCTTGGGCCACCAGATATCTGCATGGAAAAACATTTAGGCAATGCAGGAACTTGAACCAGAGACCTTCCTAACTCACGACGAGCGTTATACCATCCAAGCCAATATGCCAGGACTTTTCTACGTTTCTCAAAAAATCATCTTCAATCGGAAATCAGGAGATCATTATCGTCTATAAACTGACAAAGTCATACTCTATAAAACAAATTTCTCTGCAGACATTGTTAACTTGTATACAATAGAAACGACATAAAATTCAAAGGATCGTCTGGATCAAAAAGGCATTTCTTTAATGTGAATAGAACCACAATGATTAATATTCCCAATGAGATGCTTTTAATATTTTTCGGTATCGATCTTATTAAATTTAAATGAATTCTTAATTGTCTTTCCGCCTAGCTCATTCAATGCCTTGGTACGTCCATAGATTAAAGACAAAGTGGAATTACTTGGCTAATATTACGTTATTATTATTATTATTAGTATTTGTATGTATGTATGTATGTATGTATGTATGTATGTATGTATGTATGTACCTACGTATGTACGTACGTGTGTATGTATGTAAGCAGCAGTAGAGCTGGACCCTACAACTTTGTAGAGACCTTATTTTTGAAAATTAAGGGTTCCCTGAAAAAAAAGAAGTTTTTGTCTTAATAATGAAAACTTCTTTAATTGACCAGATTTTTTCACAATCTGGTCACGTGCGTATGTCCTTCAACAGCTCTACTGCTGCTATAAATTAAACAGCCATTATAAATATTATCAATAATGAGTATTGGAGAACCACACTCAGCTAAATTAGCTCGAGAGCGACTAGAGACAATTAAAAAATATCTACCTGTTCGTGATTCTGTTAAACAACAACTACAATCGCGTCAGGAGTCTCAGGTGGAATTTACAGAGGGTACAGAAAAATTATTTAAACCGATTGTCGAACCAACAAAGAAAATTGTTACAGCAACTGAGGCAACACAACGAGCTCTTGAAACATTACCTGCTGATATTGCTGGTCGTATTCAAGCTGCTCAACCACCACAAGCAGCTCAACAACCACCACCACAACCACCAAGAACCAGAACTAAGATAATAGATAAATTTACATCTGAAGGTATTGCTGCTATCAGGGATCCAACCCAATTATTTGATATTGCCGCGTATGGATATTATGAAAGAAAAAAATATGTAAAACCAGAATATATTAAATCATTAAGCTCTACCAATTGGATCAGAGATGTATATCGCGTCGCTACTGGTATTCCAGAAATCAGATCTAGTGAAGATATTAAGGATTTTAACAGTTTTGGTGAGTCTTTAAATAAATATATAGAAGAAGTTGAACAAGGTAAACGATCACCACCACAATTTGAATCATTACAACCACCACAATTTGAATTACCACCACCACAATTTGAATTACCACCACCACAATTTGAATCATCACCAAAGACACCATCATCACCACAAGGAGTACAACGACTAAAACAAAAGATACAACAACTAGAACAACGAAAACAAGAACAACAAGAAAGAATAAAACGATTACGAGAACAACGAAAAGCATCAAAATCATTTGAACAATCACTTCGTGATTATCCAGAACCACAGAAAACACCACCGAAACCAAGTAAAAAGAAACCACCGAAACCAAGTGAAGAAGAAGAATATCAAGATCCTGGCGCGACTGGAAGTGGTCTAGGAAGTGGTCTTATTACTTGCCCCAATAACGTTCTTGCTGATGTCGATCGATTAGAAATTCTCATCGGAGGAAAAAGAGCTGGTAATAATTCCCCAGAAATCATTAATGAAGTAGCTGATATTTGTAAACGATTATTTAGTGGCGGCATCATGGATATTAATGTATATCGGTCTCTTATTAATGAAATCGCTGACGATTATTATAGTGATTAAGTATGTAATTAGTGATAAAAACAATTAATAATAACAATGATCGTGCATGGTACTCAACGTGGACCTACCATGGTCAGGGTAATAAACTCTCGATTACCAGTATACAAAACGATCTACGGAGATGGATTAGGTGATGTTGTTCAGGGTCTGTTTAGAAGAATAGCCCCAAAAGCAATACCGATTGCAAAGCAGCTAGGAATGAAAGCCATTGATGTTGTTCGTGAAAAAGGTATAGGCGCTGTTGGTAATATTGCTAGCAAAGCATTCTCAGCAATCAAGGATAGACTAGCACGATTAATACGCAGACCACAAGCGACCCGACCTCAACCTGTGAAATTGGCTAGCACTGAAGTGATGCCCGCAAGTGTAAGTAAAATAATAAATCAAGCCGCTAATCAAAAACTAGCGGAGTTAGCTGATATCCCGATGTCGGAAAAGGAAAAAATATAACCGCTAGTCTGATAGCAGGAAGTGGTCTTCGAGTTAGACGAAGACGATAATAATAAAGATGTTTAAGCGCATATCTGACACTGCGTTTGACATAGATGCACCAGTTCTCAAAGATGAGTCTGTGCGCGATTATCAGTATTATTCTTATGACGCCCGAATTCCAAATCAGCGTGGAAGAATCGAACTACAAGTTCAGGATACAAGTAGATATTTCTTACCCGCTGAAGCATTTATTGAAGTCGAAGGTGAAATT
>JAECUM010059379.1:0-33266 GCA_016617855.1 Megalonaias nervosa | reverse complement strand
TGATATGTTAACCTGTAAATAGGTTAACATTGAAACCTTGGCGAGCGAAGATTTTTTTTTTTTTTTTTTTTTTTTTTACATATTTTGTTTTTTAATTAAATTACTTTGAAACAATCCCTCATGGCAAGATGGTTCCATTGTGTGATTTGTAGAAGGGAGTCTTTAAGAGTTATATCCCTTATGTTCATGTGTACAAAGGCCAGGCATGTACAACGTTTCCCTATTTCGGAAGTCATGTACAGCTTTAGCTGGAACACCTCTTTGTGGAAATTTAAGGGGCTTTCTTTTATCATCTCGAATCTTTTCGACTTGGATAATAAGGACACATCCACTCAAACCCCAACCATGGCTGAGGGCAAAGTTTGTAGGTCCATGTGTAAACGATAATGTTCAGCCGCTCTTCAGGCCCATACTTATTGTCGTAAACCCAACTGCCCAAAACACAAAAAATTTATTTACTAGCGGGAGGCATGGGCCTCACAAAATAGGATGGCTGTACAGGGCAGTACTAGGGGTGGTGACTGTTGTCCTGTGTGGTGTAACATGGGGAATCAGTCGTTCCCAGACACAGTGTGAGGTGGAACCGCGGAGCGGAGACCTACTTGTTGGTCTACGGGAGTCTAAGAATGTTCTCGCTTGGGAAATGGAGAAGGGGAAAAAATTATCAGCAAGGAAGGAGAAGAACTTTGTTGTTGCGATAGAGAAAGCCCGAGATCTTGCGAGGAGAATAAAGGTAAAAGGCAGCTTTGACTGTTGAAATTCCATCCACTAAACTGCTTCATAAATTGCCTCAAGTTGAAAAAAAATCTTAGGGTGTAGCCATCAGGACTCACAGTACTAATTCAACTCCCATAGTAAACATATTGAAACATCATGATATTCAAAATTCAATAACTTAATATTTCTGGGTGCTGATGATCAGACCTATATTTCTCCATGCACAACTATCCTTGGTGCAAGCTTCTGTGTGGAGAACACCATATGAACCGCCACAGGGGCTCGTATCGTTGTTTACATTTTACCTGTCATGCATGTACTATATAACAACTGCAAGGGAGGACACTTCTCTCCTTTTTTGCATGACCTAGTTAAGAATAAACGCAAATATTTCAAGCTACATTTTGCGTAGCATAATAAATTTGGTACCGGTGTTTAGCTCAGGCATTCAACTTTGTATGCGTATCCAAAAGTTTGGCTTACTATCATACCTTTAAGGAATGCCAGACCATTTTCCCATGTTACTGCTTGACATGGCCATGATTGCGCCAGCTTCACATGCAAGCAAAATCCCGCTGAATGGAATACTGTCCTCTCACTGGTTAAAAGAAAATGACATCCTGCATTTGTTTATAACTTATTTTCAGTTGGCCAATGAGAAGGCAGTATTCAATTTAGGGCGTTGTTCTTGCATATTAAGCAGGCACAGTCATGGCCATGTTGAGCAGTAGCATGGGATAATGGTCTGGCATTCCTTAAAGGTATAATAGTAAGCCAAACTTCGGATATGCATACAAAGTTGAATGCCTGAGCTAAACATCGGTACCATATTTATTATGCTAAGTGAAATGTAGCTTGAAATATCAGTGTTTATTATTAAATAGGTCACATGATAAAGGAGAGAAGTGTCCTCCCTTGTAGTTATTATATAGTATATGTGTGACAGGTAAATTGTAAGCAATGATACGAGCCCCTGTGATGAACCGTGGCATTTTTTTTATATCTACATGTGCATGAAACAAGTGTTATCCATTCTGCACTGATTGAATCAGGTGCTACCTTCATTATTGAGTGCTCCTAAGTCAAGTCTATAAAAATACTAAAATTGCATAAATAGAATTTTGTATATATTTTTTTTTTTTTATTACAGATAGGATAAGCTCTCAGAGATATTTTAACTAAAATTTTACTTTCCATTATTAACCAATTATGGACCACCAAACCCATATATGCTCTATTTTTTGTTCACGCATTTCTAGACTGGTTCACAGTTCTTCCGTATAATTAGTACCATGTATCCTTCAACATCGATGTGAGTTCAATAGGCTTTCTTACCTATTAAAAATAGTAAAGGGTATGGCACCAGCAATAGACATCACTGATTACTTAGTCAGACTTAAACCAAAAAAGACACAAATTCTCAATCTTATGCTGACTTTGAAACTAAAAATGTTGTAGAATATCAGGTCAATAACAATTCTACATGTTTTTTGGTTAAAGGTTTGAGTACTGAACAGTTTAGAAACTCTTTCTTTATAAAAACTGTTGTGCAGTGGAACCACCTGTTATTGTGAGCACCAAGTCAGTGGAAGCTTTTAAGTCAGTACTCCATAATCCCTACTAAGATGCGAACTCCCCCCATAGTAAAATACCATTGTTAGTCTCTCTTTTGTACAGATACACATACATATCAATATCAGTATCATTACCTACGTATGTACCTACCTGCCTCTCTGCCTATCTATCTATGGCTGAGGCTATTTGCATGTCAGCTGTGCACCTTTGACTGATAAATTGGTCACGAAACCATTATGGGTATTGATGGGTATGTGTTTTTTAACCAAGTTTTCATAATTGGCAATAATTTTCTTTTTAAATCGTCCCTTATGCATCAGCCAGTAATCATTGTATAAATAACTCCTTAAGGGCGTGAAATAATTATTTGCAGAAAGAATTATTTCCTTGAAAATTTTCATATCTCATTCATTTGCAAAGATTTATATTAGGCTTTGACAAAATTTGTGTAATGCCAGATGATGAAGTTTTCTTATTAACTGCCTTGTATTATACATTTAACTGCCTTGTATAATACATTTGTGGCATTTTATTCAATATTTGTGTGTAAACTTCAGGAAAGATAACTCCATATCTAAAGAGACTGCAAATGGGAAAAAAAAGTGCATGAGGGAACACTTTTCTTAGAGATTACTGTGAAAGATGGCATCCCTCTTTTTACAACTACATCTGGTGGTCAAAATTCCATTTACATGTACACTAAAACTTCCATAATTTGGACACATCAGTCACTTAAAAATACCTGACATTACTTGAAAAACTGGCTCCAATTTGTTAATTGGTTGGCCATATTGTAGATAGTAATGCAGCACATGTTGTTATCTCCATGCTTTCAAAGATGCAGAAGGATATTGTAATAAATATTGTACATCAGTACAAATTTGATTGTACACGTGTACAGTCATTATGTATTTATATCATTGTGTAAAGTCCTTCAACACATTCTTCACCATTAAAGTCATCATGTGGAATTTGGGTCTGAGAATTTACACATGTGATCCACAACTCAAGTGTCAATTCATGTCAGGTTGGAACCCCTATGTCATGCACATAGGACCTTACCCTAATTCCTCAGTGTCAATTCATGTCAGGTTGGAACCTCTATATCATGCACATAGGACCTTACCCTAATTCCTCAGGAACCTAACCCAAGTTTTTAAAGTAGAAACAATTATGATCCCCACCCTATATTTTACATATTCTTTTACAATGTACTATGTATAAGAAGACACAGTTGTACTGACATTAACCCAGGGATCCATCCCATGGCACCAGAGGGCTGAGTTCCTGGGTCTTGGAAGCAATTGAGAACCCAACACTGAAACCATATACACTACTGGTATACCCTTCCTGGGCATGACAATACAAAATGTCATTGAAGTAGTGTTGATCCTAGGGTCCATTCGTAACTCTTAAGGGGATTTATTCCCTAGTCATAGTTTGGAATCTGTGAAGATCTCCACCCTAATAATATTCACATATTTACCTGACATGAAATGACAAAGGCACATAACTGACACTTACTTCTGGGTCTCCTTTTACCCCCAGGGATGTAGCAGAGAGGTTTAAACTTTGGGGTGATATCAAAACAAGAAAGTTTGGGGATGTGAGTGTTAACAAACACAAAATTCTGGTTATCAATACAGCATATGCTGGGTTTAATAATAGAATTAAAAATAAATGAATTATGACAGGAGAATAAACTACAGTATTTTTGAAAGATACCTTGCTTACTATTTATATCAGTTTTCATTATATTTTATGCCTGCTTAATGTTTATATTGTGTACTTATTTTACAGATGCTTACTGTTTATATAGTGTGCTTATTTTATACCACTTACTGTTTAATTCCCCCCCCCATTTCTTGTTGCAGACCCAAGCACTTTTTTTCCCCCCATGGTAAAAAAAAAATCACATTATATATATATATATATATATATATATATATATATGTTCAAAACAAGTTTAAAAAAACCCAACCTGCCTACCCTAATTTTAAAACCATTGCAAGAGGAAACACACATATTGTTTTTGCCCTATATTGATGACTTATTTTACACCTGCTTGCTGTTTATATTGTGTATTCATTGTGCACCTGCTTACTGTTTATATTGTGTATTTATTGTGCACTTGCTTACTGTTTATATTGTGTATTTATTGTGCACTTGCTTACTGTTTATATTGTGTATTCATTGTGCACCTGCTTACTGTTTATATTGTGTATTTCATTGTGCACCTGCTTACTGTTTATATTGTGTATTCATTGTGCACCTGCTTACTGTTTATATTGTGTATTTATTGTGCACTTGCTTACTGTTTATATTGTGTATTTATTGTACACTTGCTTACTGTTTATATTGTGTATTTATTGTGCACTTGCTTACTGTTTATATTGTGTATTTATTGTACACTTGCTTACTGTTTATATTGTGTGTTTGTTTTACACCTGCTTGCTGTTTATATTGTGTACTTGCAGGATGAGACAGGCACCCCAGGGCTTACTATTGCAGTCAGTGTTAATGGTCAGCTGGTGTGGTCAGACGGTCAGTATAATAGCCAGTTGACTGGGATGGTGTTGTTGTTGTTGTTGTTGTTGTTATAGGGTTTAACGCCATTTTTCAGCACAAGATAGGCTATACGTGGCGGCCAGTATTAATGGTGGAGGAAGAACCCTGGAAAACCCCGGGAAGAACCACCGACCCACAAGAAGCTACTGGCAGGCTTTCTCACGTACCCACGTTAGCCGAGCCTGGACTCGAACTCATGCAGACAGAGGTGAGATGGCAGTGATCCGTAACGATCAGCGCTTTAGACCACTCGGCCACTCGGGGCCCCTGACTGGGATGGGGTGAGGTGTTAGCATATGAATTGTTGATGTGTGTTGTTATTGAGCAGTATGCAGTACTTTGGGGTCATTCTGGATGGTCTGCTGACCAGGACAGAGGTTCAGAATAGCAAACAATCTTTTGAAAATTTATGTTATTTCCAGTCTATTGTCAGTTTATTGTCAGTTAACTAGAATTGTACAATCATGCTGTTTGGGTGCTGACAGATTTGTTTTTGTAATAGCTATGACAGGATATTTTGTCAGATGCAGTTGATTTGTACGTATCTCTAAGTTGCATCTTTTCCAGTGTAGCTGTTCTGTACCATTCAAGTTTGATAAATTTGTTTGTCAGATTAGTTTCTGATGTGGCTGGTCAGTAGAATTCTAAGCTCTCTCTTTGCAGGTTTATTGTTAGATGTAATTGTTTTGTTAAATTCTAAGTTAAATTTTTCCAGATTATTGTCATTTTGCATCAAAAGTAGGTTTTTTTTATGCAGAAGACTTTGCTAATTTATTGTCATTTTATTGTTACTGTGATGACAGAATATAACAACAACCATACATCAATGCTAGTTCATTGTTAGGTTTGTAGAATTTCATGCCAGTATTGTGTGAACCTGTTTCCAGATCTGTTTTTAGGGTATATGTGTAGCCTGTGTATTGTCAGTATATATATATATATATATATATATATATATATATATATACATACACACACACAAACACAAAGTCAACCAGGGACTCACACACTCAAGAAGACCAGACTCACAAACTCTAGGGGACCCAGAGACTCGTCCACCTACTAGGAGACCCAGAGATTCACAAACACACTAGGAGACCCAGAGACTCACAAACACCTAGAGACTCTCAAACACTCTAGGAGACCCAGAGACTCACAGACACATTAGGAGACCCAGAGATTCACAAACATACCAGGAGGCCCTAACACTCACAAACACTAGGAGACTGACTAATTTTCATGTTGCTTGATGTGGTTAGTGTATGTGTGTGTGTGTAATTTGGATTTTTGACATAGCTTTCACAATTTTTCAGTCATATCGCTACGATGTCTGCAGTGTGGCAGTTTATAGTGATATCTAGCACTGGGGCTTCATGCCGCAGACATGTAGCATGATGTCCCATCCAGTCACATTATCCTGACACCAGGCCAACCAGTCCTAACACTAACCTCTTAATGCTGAGCGCCAGGCGAGGCAGCTGTTAGTACTATTTTTGTAAGTCTTTGGTACGACTTGGTTGGGGATCAAACTCACGACCTGCCGCATCCGAGGCGGACGCTCTAACCACTAGGCCACCGGAGCAGCCTTGATGTGGTTAGTTAGCTAAGATACACGTACTGCATTAATGATAATCGATATGGTTCCAGACTTCTGCAATTAACCTATATAGGTGTAAGAACTCAGGATTTAAAGAAGATTCATAATTATATTGTGAACTTTTCATGAACATGGCATGAAATTGTCTAAATTCCTTATTGTTGAATTTATATATATTATATAGTACATATTTTTATTTTGTGCAAACCTTCATTCTGCCACCTGATTATCTATTTTTCTACTACCACCTGATGTTGTAGTTCTTGTTCTGCCACCTAATAATGTAGCTTTTGTTCTGCTATCCAGTTATGTAGCCCAACTTGGATGGGTAAGCTTTTGTTTTGCCTGCTGATCATGTAGCCCAACTTGGATGGGTAAGCTGCCTGCTGATTACGTAGCCCAACTTTTATTCTGCCACCTGATTATGTAGCCCAGCTTGGTTGGGCCAACACTTGTTCTGCCACTTGATAATATAGCCCAACTTGGTTGGGCCAACTCTTGTTCTACCACCTGATTATGCAGTCTAACTTACTTGGGCTAGCATTTGTTCTGCCACCTGACTATGTTTCCCATCTTGGTTGGGCAAGCTGTTGTTCTGCTATCCAGAATTATGTGGGGTAGGGTGACAACTTGAACAAAGATGGTAATCTAAACATTAAAAAACTTAAACCAACTTGGATGCAGGATTTTCACCAAATTTCTATAAAGTAAACAATTGCTGGATTGTGTGTTGATATGCATTCTGTTTGTCACAGTTGAGTCAAGGACTACAACACCTTTTACCTTCTAGTATTTTAACTTCATTTCAAGAATTTTAACTTCACTACTCCTGTACATATGATTATGGGGGCCCCGAGTGGCCGAGTGGTCTAAAGCGGTCACCGTTATGGATCGCTGCCATCTCACTTCTATCTGCATGGCTTTGAGTCTCGGGCTCGGCCAGTGTGGTTACGTAAGAAAGCTTGCCAGTAGCTTCTCATGGCCTGGGTTGGTGGTTCTTTCCAGGGTTTTCCCTGGTTCTTCCTCCACTATTTATACTGGCTGCCATGTATAGCCTATCTTGTGCTGAAAAATGGTGTTAGACCCTACAACAACAACAACATATGATTATGAAGCTTGTTATCAGCAATAGAAATATTTGTCATGTAAACTCAGTCTGAGAGATAATTCAGTTACCGTTTTCATCATGTACGAAAAAATACTGAAAGTTCTACAGATACTTGCTTATAAGTCAGATCCAACTGCAAATTGTATAGACCAAAGAATATTCATGCAGTAATTGATTCAGGTAAGAACATACATGCAATAATTGATCATGATGAGAATACATGTGGAGTAATTGAACATGACAAAAATACACATGGAGTAATTGATCATGATAATACATGGAATACTCATGCAGTAATTGATCAATAATAATTCTTGGAATACTCATACATTATTTTCTCCAGGTAAGAATACTCCTGCAGTAATTGATCCATTAGTATTACACATGTAGTAATTGAGCATGATAAGAATAGTCATGCACTAATTTATTCAGGTGAGAATACACGTCCAGTAATTGATCATGATGAGAATACATATGCAGTAATTAATCATCATAAGGATGCATATGGAGTTTGTAGTAAATAATAATAATAAGAATACACAGGTATTAATTGATCATAATAAGAATACTCATGCAGTAACTAATCATGATAATTCATGGAATGCTCATGCTATAATTAATCATGGTAAGAGTATTATACATAGAATACTCATGCAATACTTGATCATGGTAAGAGTATAATGCATAGAATACTCATGCAATAATTCATCATGGTAAGAGTAACCATACAGCAATTGATCATGGTAAGAGTACTCATACAGTAATTTTTCATGATAAGAATACTCATGCAGTAATTGATCATGAAAGAGTACTCATACATTAATTGATCATGAAAGAGTACTCATACAGTAATTGCACATAAGAATACTCTTGCAGTAATTGATCATGATAATACATGGAATACTCATGCAATAATTGATCATGGTAAAAATACTCATACAGTAGTTGATCATGATAATAATACTCATACAATAAGTAATCATGCTAAGAATACCCATGCAGTAATTGACCATGGTAAGAATACTCATACATTAATTGATCATGATAATTCATGGGATACTTGAATGGTAATTGATCATGATAAGATTATTCATAATGTAATTGATCATGGTAAGAATACTCATGCAGTAATTGATTAATAATAATTCTTGCAATACTCATATGTTAATTTCCTCAGGTAAGAATACTCCTGCAGCAATTCAGCCATTAAGGTTACACATGCAGTAATTGAGAATTATAAGAATAGTGATGCAATAATTGATTCAGGTGAGAATACACATACAGTAATTGATCATGATAAGAATACATATGTAGTTTATAATTAATAATAATAATAAGAATACACATTTCTTAATTGATCATGATAAGAATACTCATGCAGATATTGATCATGATAATTCATGGAATACTCATGCAATAATTGATCATGGTAAGAGTGCTCTTATAGTAATTGATCATGATAATACATGAAACACTGGTGCAATTATTGATCATGAAAGGCAACTCATTACATAATTGAGCATGATAAGAAAGCTCATGCAGTAATTGATCATGATAATACATGGAATACTCATGCAATAATTGATCATGATAAGAATGCTAACAGTAGTTGATCATGATAATAATACTCATACAGTAATTGATCATAATAATATCATACAGCAATTTATCATGGTAAGAATACTATGCAGTAATTGATCATGAAATGCTCATGAAGTAATTGATCATGATAATACATGGAATACTCATGCAATAATTGATCATGATAAGATTAAAATGCAGTAATTGATCATGGTAAGAATACTCAAACAGTAATTGATCATGGTGAGAATACCCATGCAGTAATCAATCATGATAAGATTACTCATGCAGTAATTGATCATGTTAAGAATACTCGTGCAGTAATTGATCATAATGAGAATGCTCATACAGTAATTTCTATGATAAGAATACTCATACAATAATAGATCATGATAAGAATACTCTTACAGTATGATCATGATAATGCATTGAATACTCATGCAGTAATTGATCATGGTAAGAATACTCATACAGTAATTGATCATGATAATACATGGAATAGTCATGCAGTCATTGATCATAATTAATATATGCATGCAGTAATTGATCATGGTAGGAATACTACTAGGTGATCATACATGGTTTGTTAAATTCAAATAAATGCTAAAAATTCTGGAAGGACTAGATGTGAACCCATGGTCTTCACTTTTGAGCTCAAACTCTTTCATTGTGTTTTTAGACAATGTTTGAACCTGGCAAATCATATAAAATGCCTATATTCCTCTCAGGTTACAATCAATCATGAAAATATAAATATACTTCAGGACTTGGATATGCAGATGTGGAGAACCGACTTCCTTGCTCCCCAGACACTGTGCTCAGAATTGCTAGCATCAGCAAGTCAATCACTATGGCAGCTGTTGCTAGGATGTGGGAGTCTGGTGACCTTGACATCGACAAACCAATCCAGTATTATGTACCCTCATTTCCAGAGAAATACTGGAATGGAGAAAAGGTTGTAAAAATGAAATTGATAAATAGGTAAACCAAACAAAGATTTATTCAGCAACGGTTTAAATATCAGTGAAATTTGTAACCAAGCTTTATTCAGCAATAATAAATGCATTCTTTGCCATTTATAAAAAAATGAAGCACTCCTGAGGTCATGTGCATGATGAAATTTAATGCATACTATAACAAGTCAGACAATATGCATTAGAGTCAAGCCAGATATGTTATAGGGTCAAGTAAGAAAAAAGGGATTGTTGGAGAAATTAAGTGTGATTTAACTGCAGAGTTTTCTCTGTCAATACCTTTTGAGACCCTCTCCAGCAGTATGGTAATAGTGGTTTTGGATTTTTATTATTGATCTAGGTTAAAGCCTTATCTCACATGACTTTGTCCTCATATCACATACATACATGCGAGCCCACATGCAAATGTTACCATGAGGTACCCATGGCAGAGGAAAGTTGTGTTGGCTAGAAGACTTAAATCTTAATTAGTAATCAAACAAATCCACTTTCATCATACTGCTTTGTGAAGACATACATGAATACATGCATAAAGACACACAAGAAGATATACTCGAAGACACATCTGAACATACAGGCAAATATACATTGGAATTACACACACACACACACACACACACAGTGCAGTAATTTTTAGGAACTGTGCTGGCTGATCGATATTGATACAAACTCATTATGGCTGTGTTATGTGTTATTGGCATAGTACCAGTTCTTATATAAAGATGAATTAATCAAGAGAATATCACATTTCTGCATGCCTTTCAGTTCTCAAAAAGAAAGTAGAGATTGCTTGACTTAACCAATAAGTGGATATTCTCACATGCCTATTATTTTTAAAGCAGCATTGGACATTTCTTGTCTTTATACAAGAGTTGGCCAAATTGATAATTTTCAATGAGAAAAACTACTGAAATTATTGTTTGTCAGATAGCTGTAAATATTTGAGACCTAGAATTATTATTCCAGGAAGTTGTATGCTTATCATTACACGGTATGATGTATTGAATAAGCTACGTTAATTAATTCAAAATGGCTTAGTTTTTCACATTGACTAAGTTAGGAGGGGTGCACATGCATGGCTTTCATCAGCCTGTTAAACTTAAAGTATGAGTTGTTTTCACTAATTCATTAAGTGTTTTCAGTGGACCAATCAGTTACCATGTTATAGTTCTGATACAGATATTGCAGGTTCGAATTACACTCATGAAGAATATTTTTCTTTAATAATTGAGGAAATGTTCATGCTTGGGGTTGGTTGTACATGAAAATGAAGTAAATCTGACTGTTAAATTGCTGTCAGTTATAATTACAAGGCATGTTAAGTCTTTGAACATAATTTGGTTTGAAACAAGCTCAAACCACAGTACTTGACACTGATTACACGTCTGTTGACCATAAGAAATTCATGTGTAACAGCTTAAAATCAGCAGCATGCTTATAATCTCAAAGAAATACCGATTCACAAGCACAACCCAAAGGGATACTGTTTTTTTTTCTATATTAAAGAATTACCATGGTATATAAATATAAGGTGAAAAGTTCACAGAATGATGCATATAATATTTTGAAAGAATTTATATGTCTTATGTGGGAATTGTATTACCCAAACAATGTAGTGTTTCTAATATTACAGAAAATACTAAGCCACTATTTTCTTTCATATATATTTATCAAAGAGGCTCAAAAGATGTATAATTTTTCAAATACATATTCTGAGCATCTCGTGATTTAATGGAATTGTGATTTAATGGAATCACATCAACACAGACTTGGTCAAGCTTACAAGAAAAAGTGTGAAATGTTATTGTTTGAGATTGTGCAATAAAACATAAAGTCCCTGACACCAGTGAGTGAACCTAGTGATGGAGATAGTGAATACTTCACTTGTGATAGTAAATGTACTAATGAGTAAATTAACTAGAGAGAGGGTTTTAACAATAATATAGCATGGCATCCACATCTGACTTCCATAAGATATCTTATTTTTTTTAACTGTTCTACAATGGTACAGAAGTGGAGCAGTGTAAACAATGGGGAAAATTCTCTGAAGCAATTTGCCTTGGAAAATAAGAACTCTGCAGCAGAACATGTCATTATGAATATTGTAACTCACATTTGCTTGCATGACATGTTGGTCTAGGTGCTTGAACATGTCTTGAGTAAGGTCATGTAATCAGCTTTGCTGCCTATGTGGGTCTGTTTACAAGTAATATTGTGCATATAGATGAAGACTTACTGAACCTGTGATTGTAGAAACACCTGATATCAACACCACTGAGGAAATCCATTCATGGGAAATCTTTCATGGTACAGGCAGATAAATCTACCACATTGTTTGTTTGTCCAAACATCCTTGACCAACCTCACGGTTGACCTTTATTGCACTTGCTAACTTTTCTGCTGCAGCTTCACCTTTCCAATTACCACTGGAACTGTAGTAGATAGTGGATAGTTTCATTATATTACTGTGTTTTACCTCCAGTGATAATCCTAGTCTCCATACGTCCTTTGATGGTTCTCTGGCAATTCTTTCTCTGAGAGCAGGATTAATAATGTTCCATTTGTGGATGAGATCTATATCACCAAGCTGGCATGCACAGATATGCTGGTCCAATGTTGTCAATGAAATCAGATGGTTCAGACTATTTTCAATGAAACTGTTTTCACTGAAATCAGATGGTCCAGATTGTTTTCACTGAAATGAGATGGTTCAGATTGTTTCCAATGAAATTAGATGGTCCAGATTGTTTTCACTGAAATGAGATGGTCCAGACTGTTTTCAGTGGAATCAGATGGTCCAGACTGTTTTGAAAGAAATTAGATGGTCCATATTGTTTTCAATGAAATAAGATGGTCCAGATTGTTTTCAATGAAATGAGATGGTCCAGACAGTTTTCAATGAAATGAGATGGTCCAGACAGTTTTCAATGAAATGAGATGGTCCAGACAGTTTTCAATGAAATGAGATTGTCCAGATTGTTTTCAATGACATCAGATGGTCCAGATTGTTTTCAATGAAATCAGATTGTCCAGACTGTTTTCAATGAAATCAGATAGTCCAGATTGTTTTCAATGAAATCAGATGGTCCAGACTGTTTTCAGTGAAACTGTTTTCGCTTAAATCAAATGGTCCAGACAGTTTTCAATGAAATTAGATGGTCCAGATTGTTTGCAATGAAATGAGATGGTCCAGATTGTTTTCAATGAAATGAGATGGTTCAGATTGTTTTCAATGAAATCAGATGGTCCAAACTGTTTGGATGAAATCAGATGGTCCAGACTGTTTGAAAGTGGTTCATCACACAGGGCTGGTAGCAATGAATTTCAGTTAGAAAGGATTTGAAAAATTTAATTCAAAGCAATGGTTCCTGAGCTTTTTTTTTAGAATGTGCATATATTTCTTTAATCAGATTTTTTAAAACAAAAGTAGATATATTTCTTGCATTTAAATGCTAATTCAAGCTATGCTAAGTATGTGATTGAAATTTATGTTTGACTGAAAATTGTTTTCATCACACATATGATATCATGTATTTTATAAAGTTTTTGATACATATCACTAGATTTTGTACAGCCATCTGTCCATGTCATTATCTAACATTTGAATTCTTACAATAACCTTTTATAATAAGATGAAAGAGTTTAAAATTTAAATTCTTACAATAACTTTATATAATAAGACAGTGATACTAATTTTTAGTGGACCCTTGTCCTTACCTTATTTTTCTGATCCCATTGGAATTTGGATTAAGCAATGATCATTGTACTTTAGGTTTTATTAAAAAAATTAGTTATTTGATTTTGTAATCATAATTCCTAAATAATCATTCACAAAGATAAAATTATATTCTATTCTAGGTAACCATTACAACTCGCCAGCTAGTCAGCCATCTTGGAGGAATTCGTCATTATGACAAAAGCTACATTCAAAAACAGGGGGAGAATAAGGTTGGTTTGTCTATGACTTTAATCTTCAGCTTTTCCACGGGAATATGCCCTGAAAAACAATTTATGAAAACACATAATGTTATGTGTTCTTTAGAGAATGCAGTGTTAGATAATGATGCATCATATTAATTTTTGGTCTGATTTGTACCACTTGGAATGGACTTTGTCTAATTGAATCTGTATTTTGTTATTAGCTCACCTGATCATAAGGCCAGTTGAGGTTATGGTCCTTCATCTGTCATTGTGCTGTTTGATGAATTTTGCAATATATGCCATTTTCAAGTTCATAAAAAAATCTCCAGGCCAGTGTCGACCAAACTTGGCAGAAAACATCCCAGAATGATGTCCTTTCAGGTTATTACATATGATGCTGATCTTTTGTCAAATATAGCCAGTGTTACTAAAAAAAGAAAACCCTTTTAGCATCTTCTTCTCCAAAACAACTCAGATTTGGACATTCTGACAGAAAGCATTCTGGTATGAAGAACACTGCATTTTTTGATCTGCATTCAGATATAACCACTGTAACTAAAGCTAAATGCTTTCCATAGATCTGCCATCAAATGTGTATGAATATACCAAAAAAAAATAGAAAAACATCAAACTGTGTTTTCATAACATATGATGGCAACAGCACTGGCATGAAAGTCTGTGGAAGGCATTCTACTGACCCAGAATTCCTGGACATCTGCTCTTGTATTTGGCTACTACTGGGCAAATTGTCAGGCAGGTGTTTGATCTCAAACCCACTTGCGTCTCATGCAGTAAGTGGCCTTCTTAAAAGATGTATCGTTTTTAACTCATGAATTATCTGATGTTCAGATAGTAGGATATGCATCTGATCAAGTAAATTCACTCCTGGCAATGCAAGTCAGCAGCTGAAAAATTACATGTACAATCAATTTTCTGCTGCAACACTGGGTTGGTGTAACATAATTTACAGAAAATATTGACTGTGTCCCATGTTTGTTTTTGTTTTTGTTTTGTTACAAGAGAAATGCAGTATATCCATTGGAATATTATTGCCATCACTTTCAGACTGTATAGCACTCCCTCATTGTAACAATATCCTGTAACCATAGAGTATACCACCTTATACAGTCCTCCCTCATTATAATGCTATCCATGAGAGCCATAGAGTGTACCCCCTTATATAGTAAAAACATCAATTTTCTGGACCCATTGGGGGACATAGACTTCATCAGGATAATTGGTCATCCAGCTAATTAAGTAGAACTGTGAATGGAAATATCTGAATTAAATGAGTCCAATAATCAATCATACATTTGACTGTACAGGTATCATTAAATGGGTGCAATAATCATACATGTGCTTGTACATATGCATTAAATGGGTCATATAATTATAGATTTGACTGTTTAGGTATCATTAAATGGGTCCAATTGTCATACATTTGACTGTTTAGGTATCATTAGATGGGTCCAATAATCATACATTTGACTGTACAGGTATCATTAAATGGGTCCAGTAATTTTATTTCTTTGACTGTACAGGTATCATTAAATGGGTCCAATAATCATACATGTGACTGTACAGATACATTAAATGGGTCCTATAATTATAGATTTGACTGTACAGATACATTAAATGGGTCCTATAATTATAGATTTGACTTTTTAAGTATCATTAAATGGGTCCAATTATCATACATTTGACTGTCCAGGTACATTAAATGTGTCTTGTCTGTACAGGTATATTAAATGGGTCCTATAATTATACATTTGACTGTTCTGGTACATCAAATGGGTCCTATAATTATTTATTTGACTGTTTAGGTATCATTTAATGGGTCCAGTAATATACATTTGAGTGTACAGGTATCATTCAGTGGGACCAAGAATCACACATTTAGCTGTTTGGGTATCATTAAATGGGTCCAATAATTATACATTTGACTCTGGATGTATCATTAACAAAGTAAATATTCTTATTAATTAAGCAGATAATAATTTTTTGTACATACATGGTACAGAAAGAGGTGACATTTTATTAAGATACTTTAAATACTTTACACCTATTGGAGATAGACTATCATGACGAAATGATAACACAGGTGTGATAAACAGTTATTTTATTTAACACTAGTCAAAAGGCTTTGATAAAGGTAAACTCAGTTCATTTTATTCACACCTGTGCTAGTTGGTTGTTAACTTTTATCATCAGCATTGATCATTGATTGGCAGTTAGTTACAAAAACTTGAATTATAGAATGCCTTTGATCAGATCATTATGTTTTTAATCACGCTTGATTGGGATTTCTGTATGACCAAAGAAACATTGTCATTGAAACATTTAGTGAAAATGGGTTGTAAAGATAATTTTTTTGTCATTGTATCTCCCTCTCTTCCCCCAATTTCCTAACTACAATTGTTTTTATGTTGAAAAGATAATTTGCTTTATAATGCCAATTAATCATACTTGGATGAGACTCTGTCTGAATGTGTTTGTATTTGATTTCTTTTAGTCTGTTCTCATGTACATTGTAAGGAACAAATTTTTGAGACCTGGAAGTAGTCCATGCAGATGGGTAAACCAGATAATCAGTGCAAGAATAATCCATTCTTGACCGCAGTGAGACAATTTATGAGGTACATGATGTACATCATTTCACTTTCACATAATGAAATGGGATTCATGACTTGGATTGTAAGATTAAGGGTCTATTAGTGAGTGAATTCTCAATCTTGATGGTTAGATCTTAAAATTAATACGGAGTTCACTGTCTCCAAACATGTGATTCATTAAGTCAGTCAAGGTACTTAAACAAGGGTACAATATTTATTTTATGAGAAAAGGGATGGCAGCCAAATAAATTAGTAACAAAGTGTGTTGACTTACAACCAGAGAAATATATTCTTTGCTAATATTTGCCAAAAGTTTGTACAAGTTATGGTGGGTTTATTGTTTTGTAACAGCTTGACTTCAAATAAATATGGTAGATTTATCATTTAGTAAGGGCTTAACATGAGATAAATATGGTAGGTTTACCATTTCATAAGGGCTTCACATCAGATAAATATGGTAGGTTTATCATTTCATAAGGGCTTAACATCAGATAAATAAGGTAGATTTATTATTTTGTGAGGGCTTAACATCATATAAATATGGTGGGTTTATCATTTCATAAGGGTTTATATAGGTAAATATGGTAGATTTATAATTTCCTAAGGGCTTAACATCAGATAAATATGGTAGGTTTATGATTTAGTAAGGGTTTAACATCAGATAAATATGGTAGATTTATCATTTCGTAAGGGCTTAACATCAGATGAATATGGTAGATTTATCATTTAGTAAGGGCTTAACATCAGATAAATATGGTAGGTTTATCATTTCATAAGGGCTTAACATCAGATAAATACAGTATCTAGATATGGTTAGAACATAGAAAAATGAGGTATTTGTACATATGTTAATAAATCTACTAAAACATATATTGCCTTACCTATCAACATGGGGTTTTTAAATGCAGACCTCTTGTGATGTCTGCTTGATTTAAATGATTTTGGTGCTGATCTGAATTCCAATTTGTCCACCAAGGCAGTGATCTTGAAAATCTTGATGTAGCTACTCATCCTAAATGGAAAGTCTTATGAACATGGACTTTAAACCAGAAGACCTTTTATGGTGTCTCTCTCATTAAGTATAAATGAAAATGATGCTGATCTGACATCTAACATGATCACCATGGTGATGATCTTGAAAATCTTGTTATTGCTACTACTCCTGAATTGACGGTCATGTTCATATGAAGTTTTCAACCAAAACATTTCATAATTCTAGTAGGTCTACTAAATTAATTAGTCCTAAATGAATATGGTGCCAATCTGATGTCCAATATAACCAGCGTATTGCTGATTTGAAACACTTTTTACTCAAAAATATCAGAGATAGTTTCAGCAAGTAGCAGTTCAAAAGAAGAAATTGTCTATCTTGAATTCCTGGGAATTCTTTTTAGTCAGTAAAGCATCAATCTTGCCTTTTGGTAAAAATTCACTGAATTTGATTTTCATAGAGAGAACAGGAGGAGAATAATGAAACAAAAGAGCAGTCGGTCAAGGGAGATAACCAGAGTGGCAAAACCTTGGTGCAGTCAGTGAGTGGAGAAAATCAAGAGAAGAAAGATGAGATGGAGCAGACAGAGTATTATATCAGCAGGAAATACAAGTCAGTTACAGAAGGTCTGAAACTCTTTCAGGATGATCCCCTTGTACTCAAACCTGGTAAGTCATAACTTTCAAGATGATCCCTTTGTACACAAACCTGGTAAGACATAACTTTCAAGATGGTCCCCTTGTACATAAACATGGTAAGTCTTAACTTTCAGGATGATCCCCTTGTACATAAACATGGTAAGACATAACTTTCAAGATGATCCCCTTGTACATAAACATGGTAAGTCATAACTTTCAGGATGATCCCCTTGTACATAAACGTGGTAAGTCTTAACTTCCAGGATGATCCTCTCATAAATAAATCTGGTAAGTCATAACTTTCAGGATGATCCCCTTGTACATAAACATGTTATGTCATAACTTTCAGGATGATCCTCTTGTACACAAACATGGTAAGTCATAACTTTCCAGATGATCCCCTTGTATGTAAACCTGGTAAGTCATAACTTTCAGGATGATACATACCCTTGTACACAAATCTGGTAAGTCATAACTTGTCACTCTAGAAAAAATATGAAAGGTAAACAGCAGGAAGCATATGTTCATAACAGTAAAGACAGATGCATGCTTTCATCAAAATATAAGTTGACTTGTCTTTGATTTTTTTTTTGTATTCATTATATTGCCAGATAAAAATCTTGATGAAGTAAAATTCATTGGTTACCAGGTTTTGTTTACAGATTGTTTTTTTATCAAAAGATCAATAAAGATGTTTCTGACTTAAATAAATTCAAGATGACTATATTGTTTCTTTGTTGGACAATCAGTAAATTTGTAGCCAACTAAGCATGTTTGGTCATTATGTTTTTGCAATTGTGTAAACACTTTACAAGTCAAAAGAGGTGTGAAAGCCTTTCTTTTGGACTGATCACAAGCCCAAAAATTGAATGATTGCCCCAGGGTTTGTACCGCTGACATTGCACAAGTCCCTCACATGGTATGGTTTGTGTCACAGTGTCAGCACATGATAACTTTAGAATAAAATATGGGTCTGAATTAAGAAAAAAAGATACTAACAAGAACAAACTTTTATTATCATGCTTGATGAGATTTTTGTGTACCTGATTAAAAAAATTTCATCATTGGACTTAACCACAAATATCTGTTAATTTTATATAACATAAAATATTTTCAAGGTAATACATCAGTTTTTGTTGTCAGTTAATACAATTAATAATTAATTTTTAGAATGTGTTACAACTGTATGGTCTTAAACTAAGTAACAGAAAGAAGCAAACCAACAAGTTTATTAAAATCAACATATAAATTTATTTCTATAAGTTACAAAAAGTGAAAATTTAAAAGGAACTTACTGTATTGTAAATTAAATCCCAAATAATCCTTATAGTTCTATCACAAGTCTAAAATAGAGTGTTCTGAATGAATTCCAATATTGAATGCGCTGATGTACCAAGAGTCTTGAATGGGCCAAAGTACCAATAGTCTTGATGTATCACAATGACATAATCCAGAATGCCTTTGAATGAATCCACAATAATTCCAAAGTAGTGTTATTGTCTAAAGTCTCAATGAGCGCATTGTAATGTCAATGAATAATTTTTAAATAAATATTTCCTCTCAAATTATATTTGAACACAACAGTAAATAATTCCATAGACTGAACTTAAAGAAGGAATGAATAATTTTGTTGACCACAAACTTATATAAAAACAAAGACAATAAAATGACCAAGATGTGGATCAGAAGTTCTCTTCCAGAACACTCTAGGTTTGCACATAATGCTAGACTTTGAACTCAAAATATCAGTAAACAACAACAACCTATTTATAATATATAATCGTGACATAGAGCATGAGAATAGTCAGGCAGGCCAAACCTCTACCCTCAGTTATGGAAAAGGTCAATCACACAATAAAAATTTAATATTGACTAGAGTGGAATAAAATACTGTTCTTGGGTGCAGTTCTATAATATATATTTCTGAAATAATAAAATATGTTTCATAAATAATTTTTTCAAAGAAAACGTTAATTTTGTAAGGATTACACTAATACTAAAGCAGCAGCAAATCCAGAATTGAAAATGCCATTTTTCCCAGTATAATTAATTATGTATATCAGAGTTTTCTTTTTTTCTCAACTTGTTATCTCTCCTTTGAATGTTTTTATATTAAATTATATGTGTGTATGCACATTATAATTTTTCTTCTTAGAGAGTGGCTTCCTGTACACAACTCATGGGTGGACACTGGTCAGTGCAGTGTTAGAAGGAGCAGCCAAGATGCCATTTGAAAAGTTAATTGTCAGTCTGTTCCAAGACTTGGGCCTGGAAAATACATACTTAGAGAAGCATGCTCCACTGATCTACAACAGGGGAAGGTGAGAGGATCTTTAGTTAGGTTCAGAGAGATGTTTCAATTACATACATTATGGAGATGAACAGTAATCCGTACAACTTTGCAATTAATACAGATACAAAATATATACAGTGTTTTAAAATGTTATGCAATTTTAGGTTGGGTTGTATTAATTGAACCCCTTTGTATACACTGTACCGAGTTTAATTGAGCCCCTTTGTATACACTTTACAGTTTTTAATTGGACCAATTTGTGTACACTGTACAATTTTAATTGAGCCCCATGTTAATACAGACAATTTAAATTCATCCAAAATCTTTGTCATAATTCTAGAATATATCTATGAAAACCTGATTGATGCCTTTGTCAGGTTTCTTGATGAAACTAAATGTCACTAGTGTTGTTTTTAACATCCAGAAAGATTGCTGTGCAATCAGTAAAAAGGGATGTACAAAAATCTCCCTGAGTTATCTAACCTGGCCTACATTTTAACTGTAGACCACATTGTTTTCTATTGTAACTGTCCAGGGAAACTGTTGTAGAAACTATGGACAATACTGTACATTTCTACTATGGTCAATACTGTACATTTCTACTATGGGCAATAATGTAAATTTCTACTATGGGCAATACTGTACATTTCTACTATGGACAATACTGTACATTTCTACTAATGGCAATAATGTACATTTCTACTGTGGGCAATACTGTACATTTCTACTATGGGTAATACTGTACATTACTGTTGGCAATACTGTACATTGCTACTATGAGTAATACTGTACATTTCTACTATGGGCAATACTGCACGTTCTCAATTCTCACTCTGCATCACAGCTTTGTGAAAGAGGGTTACTGTTGGAACACAGGGAAACATAATCAGTGTTTTCATCTAAGCAATAGGAAACATTTTGTATGTGCTCTTTCTTTTATAAATTACACAGATAGTACAGATAAATGAATACTAAACCTTTGAACTCTCATTTTTAAAAAACCTTATCAGTATTTTATTCTGCTGCAAATTAATGAAGATTAATGCAAAAAATCTGTAGTCTGCAAGTTAATGTAAAATAATGAAAAAAATGTTTCTTCAGATTATTGCAATCTAATGCAAAACATATGTTATCAACAGATTATTACAGAATAATACCAAAATATGTGTAATCAGCAGGGATTAATTTAGAATAATGCAAAAGTATTTGTAGTCTGCAAGCTACTGTAGAATAGTGCAACAAATATGTAGTCTGCAAACTAATATAGCATAATGCAAAAAATCTGTAGTGTGCATATTAACTCTAATGAGACATTCTGCAAAATCTATTAAACAATTATGAAACAGTTTAATATACGAGTTACTCTTGGACATTCTCTGGTATAAGTTTCCATCATTATTACATTCCATATCTTTCTCTCTCTCTCTCTCTCTCTCTCTCTCTCTCTCTCTCTCTCTATATATATATATATATATATATATATATATAATGATGTTGTCCATCCATATGTTACCAATTTGATTTCTGCACAATAACTTTAGTTATCCACCACATACAGTGAGCAAACTTTGGAGTAAGACAAAAGCTGTTGATACTGGGGTCAAGATCAATGGGCAAAGTTGCTGACTAAAAGAAGAAAACTGCTTCCTGCACAGTATCAATAGTTCTCCATGTTTTATGGGTTCCACACTTTGTGGGTGGCTTGCACTTGGTGTAATGAAGAACCCTATTGATTTTTGGAGCCCAAAGGTCCAACATCAAAGTTACTGTGACTAAAAATGAAAAAGGATTTCACACACTAACATTAGTTTTATATGACATAACCTTGACCAAACTTTGGAGATGGCTTGCACATGGGGTAATAATAATAATAATAATAATAATAATAATATAGACTTTTCTAGAGAAGGTAACTCAATTAGTTACAGAACTAATCTACCTTGAGGCCTTGTATCTGTCATGTACAATATATACAGTATATACAACATGATGTGAAGAATCTGGCTTGACACTAAATAATTAAGTGATTTTAAAAGTTAAAGTATCAAGCCTGGAACACATGCACAGGCATCTGTGAATACATAACATAAATATATATCAAAAATATAAAATATCATCCTGGATTGAAAATTCAACTGTGAAAATGATGCAAAATTATAGAAAAGCAATGAAAAAGATGTTTAATCTGGGGTCATGATTAGTCATCATAGTCATTGACCGAAAGAAGAAAAATGTTAGTTCTGCATCACAGATCTGGTCCATTTTTTTTGTGGATGACTTGCACATGAGGTAAGAATGAAGCCTATCCATTTGGGGTCAAAATTACAAAGGTCACGGTCACTCAGACTAAAAGAAGAAAAATGGTTTCATTGCAAACTTTGAGTTATCGACATAGAGGACTATTAAACATGGGGTGGATGCATAATGTATCATTCACAGGGCTTGTGTTGGTTTGAGAATTTATTAAATCCGTTTATTTGTCCATCCATTTGTCCATCCATCAGGCTGGTGTCATCACTAAGGATACAGTTTGTATTTAGGTTATTTTCTCCAATGATTTTACCTGTAGAGTCACACCAATTGGTATTTAGGTTCATCATACGACACACTAAACCTTGCAGTTAAAATTGTGTCACTGCGATCTATATTTCATTGTCTATTGATTTTGGCTTTACTCTACAATTAGCTCAAATTTCTTGGCACTATTGCATATGAAGTCACATTACGTAATTTGAGGAGTACTGCAGCCATCAGTAAAGAATAGGTCACTACAACTTATATTTCATAATTCAGTGTTATGTGCTTACTTTTGCACTGAGCTCAGTTTCTCTACGCTGGGGTTTGCATTTATAAGAGTCATTTTGATAGACACTGTTGTTCACTATCACATAAGTTGATATTAAGATTTTTCAGTCTGGTTCTGAGGAACATAAAACTTCTACAAAGATTGGTACTGCATGAATACAATGAATTTACAGTATACTTGATTTGCAATCTGGCCATACTGCTATTGGATGTTTTATTGTTGAATGTGTTTTTTTTTTTACCTAAATCAGGGAGTTCTAAGGATATTGCACAGGTTTATTTTAGTAAAATAAATTGCATAATATCACAATGTCATTGGCTATAGTCTGGGTCAACCTGTTTTGATGTGCATGAGTACTGACCCAAGGTCTAGTGACAATACTACTATTATGGTTGAGTAATCACTGGAATGGAGTTGTAATAGTTTAATTAATAAACAATCATGATATAGAACAGAAAGAAATTTTGTTTAGAAAATTCCACAATGCACATGTTAGAAATTGTTGCTAAAAACTCAGTACCCACAGCTTTTACAGCATTTAATTTTAACAAGTAGTTTTTCATGCTTATTGAATGTTATGGTCTTTAGCGTTACATCAGTTACATTGCATTTATAGTCCTCTAAATTCTTCCATGTGAGAAATGTGTTACATTGAAAAGTATTCATTGCCAATTTTGTTTTTATAATCTTATTTCTGCATTTCTTCAGGAAACCAAATTTAAGCTGACATAATGACCATGTTCTTTGTTTTAACGAACTATTAAAAGCCAAGTCAAACCCTGTTTCATCCTGTCATATGATGTCATGACCTGTAACACCATGTCATGTCCTGTCATATCATGTCCTGTCCTGTCATGTCATATCCCATCCTGTGTCAAATTTAGTTTCCATTCGATACCTCAGGATGGACTTCATCGATTCAAACCAAATTTAATATGAGATTTTGGGTCAAGTTCTATCCTTATTATTTTCCAGTCCTGATAACTTGATAACCTTTCCACATAATAACTTATGAAGGTCTTCATGGATTCAGACCGAATGTAAAATGTATTAAATCAATAAGAACTAGGTCAAGTTCAGTACTTACCATTTTCCAATCTAGTCTCCACTTCATAACTTGTGAAAGTCTTCATCTATTCAAACCAAATTTAATATACATCATGATGACCTTGGTCAGTTTTCAATTTTCACCATTTTGAAACGAAATCTGACTGTTTGACATTGAATTTGTTGTTCTTGGAGGAAGCACGTGTACTAAGAGAGTTTTACACTGATATTTGAATGGACGTAGAGATACATTTTGTAAGATCTAGAGTATCATGTTCTGGTTGATAGGGTCCGATCCGTTATGTATTTTCAAACAGAGTAATTAGATGCTTTTTCTGGCTTCTAAACAAGAATGATTACATTTAGCCGCAATTTAAACTTTATAAGGAACACGATTAAACAATTCAATTGACATCCCCACTAATGCATGACCTCATTAGCAGACATGCAACTTCATTTTTATGCAGTAGCATTGAAGGACTTCAAACCAGATTTAGAGGGAGGCTTTACTTTACAAAGACTTTTGTTTGACTTTAACAGTTTTCCAGCAAAATCTTTTGGAGTTATGGCATCTTATAGAAATGCAATTTTGAACTTAACTTGCATTAGAAATTTAGTTTCTGCTGAATTCAAGAACTTCATCCACTGGCACTAGATTTGGTATATGCTTTTATATTAAGTAGACCTAACTTGAGTTCAATTGTCACTATTTTCTGGCACAGTCTTACAGAGTTATGGCCCATGGTTTTGATTTTTAACTTTGCCCTTTAGTTCATCATATCAGTAGCTGCATCTGTGTCATATTGACACATGTAAAGTTTATTTCATGATATGCATCAATGGGCAATAGCTTATTGACACGACAACCAAGGACATGAATAGTCTACATGCAGCACCTTGACTATTCCAATGAAATGTGAAACTAACAGGACATGCAGCACCTTGACTATCCCAATGAAATGTGAAACTAAGAGGACATGCAGCTCCTTGACTGTCTCAATGAAATGTGAAACTAACAGGAAATGCAGCACCTTGACTTGACTATCCCAATGAAATGTGAAACTAACAGGACATGCAGCTCCTTGACTGTCCCAATGAAATGTGAAACTGACAGTACATGCAGCACCTTGACTGTCCCAATGAAATGTGAAACTGACAGAACATGTCTTAAACTTGACTATCCCAATGAAATGTGAAACTAACAGGACATGTCTTAAACTTGACTATCCCAATGAAATGTGAAACTAACAGGACATGCAGCTCCTTGGCTATCCCAATGAAATGTGAAACTAACAGGACATGTCTTAAACTTGACTATCCCAATGAAATGTGAAACTAACAGGACATGTCTTAAAATTGGCTATCCCAATGAAATGTGAAACTAACAGGACATGCAACTCCTTGACTTGACTATCCCAGTGAAATGTGAAACTAACAGGATATGCAGCACCTTGACTATCCCAATGAAATGTGAAACTAACAGGACATGCAGCACCTTGACTATCCCAATGAAATGTGAAACTAACAGGACATGCAACACCTTGACTTGACTATCTCAATGAAATGTGAAACTAACAGGACATGTCTTAAACTTGGCTATCCCAATGAAATGTGAAACTAACAGGACATGCAGCTCCTTGACTATCCCAGTGAAATGTGAAACTAACAGGACATGCAGCACCTTGACTATCCCAATGAAATGTGAAACTAACAGGACATGCAGCTCCTTGACTATCCCAATGAAATGTGAAACTAACAGGACATGCAGCACCTTGACTATCCCAATGAAATGTGAAACTAACAGGACATGCAGATCCTTGGCTATCCCAATGAAATGTAAAACTAATAGGACATGCAACTCCTTGACTTGACTATCTCAATGAAATGTGAAACTAACAGGACATGCAGCTCCTTGACTATTCCAATGAAATGTGAAACTAACAGGACATGCAGCACCTTGACTATCCCAATGAAATGTGAAACTAACAGGACATGCAGATCCTTGGCTATCCCAATGAAATGTAAAACTAATAGGACATGCAACTCCTTGACTTGACTATCTCAATGAAATGTGAAACTAACAGGACATGCAGCTCCTTGACTATTCCAATGAAATGTGAAACTAACAGGACATGCAGCACCTTGACTATCCCAATGAAATGTGAAACTAACAGGACATGCAGCTCCTTGACTATCCCAATGAAATGTGAAAGTAATAGGACAAGCAACACCTTGACTATCCCAATGAAATGTGAAACTAATAGGACATGCAACACCTTGACTTGACTATCTCAATGAAATGTGAAACTAACAGGACATGTCTTAAACTTGGCTATCCCAATGAAATGTGAAACTAACAGGACATGCAGCTCCTTGGCTATCCCAATGAAATGTGAAACTAACAGGACATGCAGCTCCTTGACTATCCCAATGAAATGTGAAACTAACAGGACATGTCTTAAACTTGACTATCCCAATGAAATGTGAAACTAACAGGACATGCAGCACCTTGACTATCCCAATGAAATGTGAAACTAATAGGACATGCAACTCCTTGACTTGACTATCTCAATGAAATGTGAAACTAACAGGACATGCAGCTCCTTGACTATCCCAGTGAAATGTGAAACTAACAGGACATGCAGCACCTTGACTATCCCAATGAAATATGAAACTAACAGGACATGCAGCTCCTTGGCTATCCCAATGAAATGTGAAACTAACAGGACATGTCTTAAACTTGACTATCCCAATGAAATGTGAAACTAACAGGACATGCAGCTCCTTGTCTATCCCAATGAAATGTGAAACTAACAGGACATGCAGCTCCTTGACTATCCCAATGAAATGTGAAACTAACAGGACATGCAGCTCCTTGGCTATCCCAATGAAATGTGAAACTAACAGGACATGCAGCTCCTTGTCTATCCCAATGAAATGTGAAACTAACAGGACATGCAGCTCCTTGACTATCCCAATGAAATGTGAAACTAATAGGACATGCAACTCCTTGACTTGACTATCTCAATGAAATGTGAAACTAACAGGACATGCAGCTCCTTGACTATCCCAGTGAAATGTGAAACTAACAGGACATGCAGCACCTTGACTATCCCAATGAAATGTGAAACTAACAGGACATGCAGCTTCTTGGCTATTCCAATGAAATGTGAAACTAACAGGACATGTCTTAAACTGGACTATCCCAATGAAATGTGAAACTAACAGGACATGCAGATCCTTGTCTATCCCAATGAAATGTGAAACTAACAGGACATGCAGCTCCTTGACTATCCCAATGAAATGTGAAACTAACAGGACATGCAGCTCCTTGACTATCCCAATGAAATGTGAAACTAACAGGACATGCAGCACCTTGACTATCCCAATGAAATGTGAAACTAATAGGACATGTCTTAAACTTGACTATCCCAATGAAATGTGAAACTAACAGGACATGTCTTAAACTTAACTATCCCAATGAAATGTGAAACTAACAGGGCATGCAGCTTCTTGACAATCCCAATGAAATGTGAAACTGACAGGACATGCAGCACCTCGACTATCCCAATGAAATGTGAAACTAACAGGACATGTCTTAAACTCTTTAAGCTTTTTTTTGGTATTGCGCTATAATCATTTTTATTTGATTCAGCACAGCTTGTTGTCCAAACATGCATCTATTACATAATGGTTGTCATTGCAGGAAGAAAAGCCAATAACAGGGATTATCTAACACATACAATAAATGCCATGTTGTTGATTTGGTCTAATTGATATTGCCAGTACTACAAACATGTGTTAGAGCATCTGTGTCAGATGTGGGAGGTCGTGGGTTCGAACCCCAGCCAAGTCATACCAAAGACTTGTAAAAATGGTACTAACAGCTCCTTTGCTAGGTGCTCAGCATTAAGAGGTTAGTGTTAGGACTGGTCAGCCTGGTGTCAGGATGATGTGACTGGGTGGGACATGTCTGCAGCATGATGTCTCAGTGCTAGACATCACTATAAACTGCCACACTGCAGACATCATAGAGATATGACTGAAAAATTGTTGAAGCTACCTTAAAAATCCAAATTACACACATACACACAAACCCATGTACATCATGATATGGTAACGTCAGGAGGTGTACAACCATGATAAGGTAACTGCATGAGTCATCCAGTCAAATCTTTTCCATGGTAACTGCAGGAGTCGTCTGATTGTATCTTTTCCTTGTGCTGTTAAATTTACTGAGAAAGATCTTCATTGTACTGCATTCAGTCTGTACTGTATTACTGTACTGTAATTTTGTATACATTTTACTATTGTTTGAAGCATGCAAATAATTATACCTAAAAATAATTATTATTTTTTATATATCCATAATTTGCAGACTTTTAACAAGACAAAATTTTCCACATACCAAAAATTAGGGGACAAACATAATGATAATTCTTGTGAATTGATGATGTATGAAATCTTTGAGGGTATGCAGAATTACTAAAAATGTACTGTCATTTTATCTGTAATGATATTCATTTTGAACATTTAAAAAGATCCAGGAAAAAATGTAACAAATCCTTTTATATTCTGATAATGCTATACCAGGTCGTGTACCATAATAACTCAAATGACCCATAATCATCTGGACAGTCAAACTTTGTACAAAATATTTGTTATGGTAGGTCAAGAGGCAGCAAATATATTAGACATACATGTACCTTATTTGGCAGGCAGACAGACAGACACTTGGATATCTTTAATATCCCCTATTTCTGGTTTCATACAACAGGTTTCTTTATTGAGAAATATTTTCATTATTCTTCCGCAGAAGAATCATAAATTTATGCCAGTTTATAACTTTGCTATTATCTATATTGCCATTATATCAGGTTGCAATAGTACCACCTTGCCATAATTTCTGAAGGAATGCTGATTTAAAGAATTAAATTCATCATCAGGTTTCTTCATAGGTTTATGAAGCTCTGACTCTGAGAATCTATTATTTGTTCCCCACTCACCCACCCATGTAGTATTATTCTTGATTGTATGGCCAACCTTCTTTCTGACCTTTTGTCATTCCTGTCTGGCATTTAGGTCACTTTCACTGGTATTATATGCAGTAGAGTCACGCAAAGCTTTGCGTGTGAATATGTTTTAATAAGTACTGCCCAAGCCCATCAAGAGTAGGTCACTGTGACCAATAATACATTCCTCAGTGAATTTATCATCATCTAGGGTATTTTTTGGTACAGAGTGATGCATCTTTGTGTGTGGATGCATCTTGCTAATGCAGCACCATTTTACCTCATTGTTGTTGTTGTTGTTGTGGGGCTTAACGCCATTTTTCAGCACACGATAGGCTATACATGGCGGCCAGTATTAATGGTGGAGGAAGAAACCGGGAAATCCGCGGAAAGAACCACCGACCCACGAGAAGCTACTGGCAAGCTTTCTCACATATCCACATTCGCCGAATCTTAGACTCGAACCAATGCAGACAGAGGTGAGATGGCAGTGATCCATAACGGACAGCGCTTTAGACCACTCGGCCACTCGGGGCCCCTTACCTCATTGTAGTTTTGTGTTTGGGTAATTTTCTCGGGGACTGTTAAACGCTCAGTTTTGCAACTTTGTATTTTTGCATTCATCTTGTTGAGCATAACACCATCTTATGAAGAGTAGGTCACTGTGTCAGGATATTCATCTTTGATGAACACACACACACACACACACACACACACACACACATCTTTTCTCATGTGCTATTTGTTTTAATATAATCATTGGAGTATCAATTCTGCAACATTAAATGACCAAGAATAGATATTAATATGAAATTAAATATGTGTAATAGCAGGTTTACAAATGTAATTCTTTGAAACTTGCTTAACTTCAGGAGACTGTAACGCTGTTAGCAGAGCAAAAATGTTGGGTTGTAGTATACTTAGACTATTTTAAACTTCACTTAATTTGATTCAGAATTCTGTATTTTTGTTTTTACAGGCATTATGTGAAGAATAAGAAGGGATGCCTTATAAATGCCCCATATGTAGATAATTCCTACAAGTGGGCTGGAGGAGGATTTTTGTCTAACGTTAAAGATCTTATAAAGTTTGGCAATGCCATGCTGTACAGTTTTCAGTTCAAAGAGTCGGGTTCTGGCACAAGTCTACAGTCCAGAGAGTCCCACTGCTCCATCAGACCAAGTCCTCCTGGATTTCTTAAGCCAGAGACGATGAGAGCACTATGGTCACCAGTAAAAGGGACTCAGATGTCATGGGATTCTGATGGCTTATATGGGATGGGGTGGGGTGTTGTTCTTGAAAAGTATGAACATGGACATTGCAAGGAAGTTCGGTACTATGTATCACACACTGGAGGTGCAATAGGTGCAAGCAGCGTGTTATTGATTTTACCTCCAAAGTCAGAAGATCATTTGTCATCAGGAGGAATCCCAAAGGGTGTTGTAGTTGCTATGCTTGCAAACATGATGTCTGTGGGACTAAATAGAACTGCTTTGCAAATAGCCAAGACATTTGAGGAAATGTTATGATGTCCAATTTTTACTGATCTCACTTAGACCTAATCCATAATCCGAACTATTAGGTTATGAATATGCAGATGATTATCCTCCATAGCAGTCTACATGTGGTTCAAGGTCATCACTTCTTAAGGGCAATAGTTTTAGTTGAACAGCCCTCACACATGCAGGTGCTGATATACATATTGTGACTTTGGTAATTCAGTATTTTGCCTTAAGTCCATTTTTACCTATTGTTTAAAGCACACAGCTCATCAGGATGAGGCGTTCTGTGATTGGTGGACTGAAGTAATGATGGCCGAAAGAAATTAAATATAATATGCGATGCTGTCTGGATGCATATAGACCATACACAGTATATGTTTAAAAAAATGTTTACTATTATAGCAAACAAATTTACCATTTGCCTCATTTAAATTCATTAGTTTTGCATGTGTATAAAATGGTGCTATCTATGAACAGTGTTGTTCCAGATTAGCCTAGGTGACCCAGCACACTTCACATTTTATCGCTATTGCAGTGCAATGATAGAATTGGAAAGTCAAACCAGGTTAGCCTGGGTCACCCAAGCCACTCTGGCTTTCATCATTATGGAACGGAAAGCCAAACCCACCCTTGGAAAAATATGAAGTGAAACAAAAATGAGGCACCCCAAATTTGGGGGTACTTGATAGCACTGTAAGCATGGACTAAAGTAAACATGAAATAATAATAAAAGCAAACCATGCTAGTTCACACTTTCCAGGTTTAGAAAAATAACATTTATATCCATGAAGAAAAATAACTTGTTGGATCTAATTATTTTATCTTATGTATTTATTTATTTATGTGGGGTACATATTTTCATGGTTTTTGTTGGTATGATAAACCACAAATTTAAAGTAACAATGAAATATGATCAAATAGATTACCATGCCATCATAGATGAGGGTCTTCATTGTTGGTTTTAAGTCATGAATACCATCAACAGTAGAGACCAAGGTATTCTAGATTACCATGCCATCATAGATGAAGGTCTTCATTGTTGGTTTTAAGTCATGAATACAATCAACAGTAGAGACCAAGGTATTCTAGAGTACCATGCCATCATAGATGAAGGTCTTCATTGTTGGTTTTAAGTCATGAATACCGTCAACAGTAGAGACCAAGGTATTCTAGAGTACCATGCCATCATAGATGAAGGTCTTCATTGTTGGTTTTAAGTCATGACTACTGTCAACAGTATGGACCAAGGTATTCTAGAGTACCATGCCATCATAGATGAAGGTCTTCATTGTTGGTTTTAAGTCATGAATACAATCAACAGTAGAGACCAAATTATTCTAGAGTAACATATAATGACAGTGTCGGACTACAGTGTTGGTTTTAAGTCATGACTACAATCAGCAATATTGACCAAGATCATCTGGAGTAGAATGACAGCTGTAGGTCTACATTGTTGGATTTAAGTCATGAATACAATCAACAGTAGAGACCAAGGTATTCTAGAGTACCATGCCATCATAGATGAAGGTCTTCATTGTTGGTTTTAAGTCATGAATACCGTCAACAGTAGAGACCAAGGTATTCTAGAGTACCATGCCATCATAGATGAAGGTCTTCATTGTTGGTTTTAAGTCATGACTACTGTCAACAGTATGGACCAAGGTATTCTAGAGTACCATGCCATCATAGATGAAGGTCTTCATTGTTGGTTTTAAGTCATGAATACAATCAACAGTAGAGACCAAATTATTCTAGAGTAACATATAATGACAGTGTCGGACTACAATGTTGGTTTTAAGTCATGACTACAATCAGCAATATTGACCAAGATCATCTGGAGTAGAATGACAGCTGTAGGTCTACATTGTTGGATTTAAGTCATGAATACAATCCACAGAATATACCAAGATCATCTGGAGTACCACATAATGATAAATTTAAGTATGTGTTGTGGGCTTGAAATCATAAATGTAATGAACAGGGTAGACCCTGATCTGTTGGTGTGTAATGCTATCACAGATGCTGCTTTGAAGTACAGTTTACAATGTAGACCTTGTTATGCTGCAGTGCCAATCAGTCTTTGACCTTATATTTTAAAATTTTTATTGAGATCTTTGCTTTTTATCTTGAATGACTAAATAATTACTTCATTTGGAAGGGTTTTCCTTCCTAACGTTGTTCACATTCCTTCCTTTTTGGTAGTTTTGAAACTAAAATTTTATCATCATTGTTAGCCAAGATTGTGCTGATGTGTGGTTAAACCCTATGCATACATGCTTCTGGGTCTATGCTGTTGGCTTAATTCATGAATGACATGTACAGAC
>JAECUM010059371.1:0-29550 GCA_016617855.1 Megalonaias nervosa | reverse complement strand
CTAAATATATTATATGGGACAAGATATGCACGGTGTCGTTAGAAATATTAAAAACATTTCTTGATTGGCTATTGACAAAGAATACTGCTGTGATAATTTTTGGTGATCATGGTCAACCACCACCCTTTATTGGACAGTCTCCACATGAATGGCTGAAGAATAACGTAGATTATTACGAGGAAATAAATGATGACCATAGAGCTATTGACGAACCGCTGAAGGAGTTTAAAAGATTAATTAGACTACAACCAGACAGAGTACAATGTGAAATAATGCGAGGAGTAATTCCAGAGACTTCTATGAATGATTTTCTAAATTTATGGAATCCCACTGATTTAATAGTTGCAAGTAGAAAGATAATTCGTGATGAACTACAGGATAAATTATTTCTGTTACATAAAGAAAAGTTTTCAGATCTACCTGTACCTTTATGTTATCGCCCAGCAGATACTCGACGACAGAATATTGATGTTGAAATTCCTGGTGGAGATACTGAAAGTGTCCGAGTACAGAATCTTGTCTTGAATGATATTCTTTTAGTCGATATTAATGTCGTTGAGAATGCGCTGAATATGAATAAATCACCGTGGACATTAGGATATGCTATAACAATCCATTCTTCACAGGGGTTAACTATTTCTGATACAAATATTTGGATTATAGATGATCGGATCGAATGGTCGAATTTAGTCTATCTCGCAGTTTCTAGGGTCAGAAGAATATCTCAACTACATAGGGTTATTATGAATTTTACAGAAAATAATGATCAAACTATTAATAATGACGTAATAAGAAAAAAACTATCTGGTTATTAGCAGTGCGATAAAAAAAATAGGCGTGATTTTGATATTGATGTTGAATTTATTATAAAACTAAAAGCACAACAGAATAATAATTGTGCAAGTTGTAACTGTAATATGTTATGGCAATATTCGAATAATAATCCAAGACAATTTACCGTAGACAGAATTAATAGTGATCTTGGTCATATGCGTGATAATGTGATGCTGACCTGTCTTGAATGTAATCGACGTAGAGGTTCTGGTTATGTAATTGTATGTGGTGGTAATTGTGTGTCTTCAGGGATTACCTGTAATTGTTCACGTACAAATCCACGTTGAGGGGCTGTAGAATCTAATCTGTAGATTGGAGGTCTACCAGTAGATCTAACTACACTAGAAATTGTATGTGTAGTCACGCTCCAGATAGGATCAGTTGCTCTTTTTTACCACCTTCAAGTTCGCCAGGTTCGTATAAATATCTTACAGTTACATTACCTAATACTGGTTGAGGTTGATGTCTGTCATCGCTACGGGGTATATATTTTTTTGTGATCGCAATAGAAGGTTTCATGGAAGTTGAACGAGTAATTTCATTATTTAATGCAGCTATCACACTTGGTAACCTCGCAACCCATTCACGAGATCGCTCACCGGACTTAAAGTCAGTAGATATTTCTTTTGCGTATTGGTATCCAAATAACCGCTCAGCAAGTGTTCGATTAAATCGTTCAACGACTGCCTGATCACGATGAATTTCAGTATGTCCTCGTCTGATTTTAACGTTATGTTTTTTCATCAACGATAATACTGTACCAAGAAATTCTTTGCCAGGATCAACCTGTAATAACTGTGGCCATCGCAAAGGTCCTCGCTGATAAATTCGTTCAAACGCAGATGTAACTTCAGACGCTGTCTTTGTTGATAATGGTTCAGCTTCTTTATATCTACTTGCAACATCAACGACAGTTAATGCGTATTTGTATGTGCGTGATTGACGTTTACCAATTTTAATGGTGTCATGTGGTAAAAATAAAATATCTGCTTGATGAACCTCATTAGGGACGCTGACATCAAAATGTGCATATTGAATTTTTTAGGTGGTGGTAGATAAATTTGCCATATTGCCTGTCGTGCTAACCACGCTGCAGCAACAGAACGTGAAACTTTTGCTGCTTCAGCAAGTTTACTAATAGCTGATCTACCTATCCAATATCCTCTTGGGCTGTAATAAATGGATTCCATTATAATATTTATATAATTAATTACCAGCCCCTAACATTATTTTACTTTTCATGGCAGATTTTACTAGAAAACTAGCTAATTTATCTCTAACAGATTTATTAGGTATAGAATTTAATGCATGAATCAATTTTACATCTGCGAGATGCCATTGTTGTAAATCTTTACTTTTATACGCAACGTCATGAACATGACACGCTTTATCTATCTTATTTATTGGATACTCTCCTGATCTTGGTTGATCTTGATTATCAAGTCGGATATCAAGTCGAGTTCCAGGACCGCAATAATTATATCCTGGTAAGTGTTTCTCACCGGGGTATTTAGCCCACGGAGTTCCTGGTAATTTTCCTAATAAAGCAGCTATATCTCCACCTGTCTTTGTTTTAACAAATTTGTATTTCTTCGTGCCACATTTTACACATTTGCCTGTCAGAGCACGTCGTTTATTTTTTGTTGTTATTGTAGTTAGTTCAGCAGTGGGTGTAGATGCTCTACATCGAACACAATATAGACTCATATTATTTATTATATGGATATAATTGACTTTTCGGCGACACGAAAACAGGAACCAGTGAAGCATCATCCAGCATTACCAAATTCGATAAGGATGATTATAATAGGTCCATCTGGATCGGGTAAAACACAACTATTATTAAATTTAATAATGCGGTGGTTAAAATGGAGTAAATTGTATTTAGTAGCACCATCCGTAGATGATCAACTCTGTTACGAAGTACTTAAAGATTTTAATGAAAATGCAAAATTGCTGAATGAAGACGGTAATGATGTGGTTGATTTTATTACCGATATTGATGAGGCTCCATCTGTAGATGACCTAGATGGATTTATTAATAATTTAGTGGTGTACAATGACGTTATGTTGGACAGACAAACAAATCCAGCTAGAATATTTTCTCGAGGTAGACATAAAAACACGGACGTGATTTATGTTACACAACGATATACACAAATACCTAAAGTGATCAGAGACAACTGCAATATTTTGGTTGTGTTTAATGGAGTAGATAATTATACTTTACAAAATATTTATTATACTTGGTGTTCAGGGGATATGGATATGATGAAGTTTAAAAACTTTTTTGCTCAAGCACAAGCTGTTCCGTTTGGATTTATTACAATAAATTTACATGATCCAAGATGCAGATATCGTATAGGTCTAGATAAAATCTTTGGTTAATTACAGCAGCAGGCAGGGTGTCCGACAAAAATTGAGTGACCCGGCGAGCAAACTAAACGCATTATAACAGAAAAAACAAAAAAATCAAAAATAAAATAACAAAATGAGCTAACCCAAACAATTTATTATTCGTTTTTCAAACTATACGGTAATAATAAAAGTTAGGAGGTTCGGTTTAGCGTTATTGACCTTATTTTTCAGCCTCTGTAGGAACCTTTATTTTTGTAAAATAAGGTCTCAGCCAAGTGGTCTGTTCACCCTGCCTGCTGCTTTTTTAGTTTCATTTCAGATGCAACTTGTATGTTCATGTGAGCCAAACATGTTTGCAAAAAAGATATTATAAGTACAGCTAAATATAAGAAATGTACGTTTTTCTTACAAATATCACAGGCAGATGTATATCAAACGGCAGGGAAGTAATTATTTTCTTTCTCGTTTAACAAATTTATCTGAACAGTAACGTGAACACTAGAAAAATATGTAAATCATGGCAAGAACACATGGGCGTGATCTCTCGTATTTAGTCATAGTTAAACATCCTCGAACTACGACTTGATATGTCGTTTGCACAAAATTATCGATAGGACCTGACGGAGAGATAGGAGAATTTCGTTACATAGATAAGACCCATGACGAGATTACACGCGGTACAAATGGAGCAGTTGTCTGATAAATCAAACCCCCCAAATCTGTGTTGACACTGATAGACGATATGTTGGACTGATGTCACCTGTTTGTTAAAATGTGCAATTTTGCTGCATGCACAACTTTCCGGAACACAACTGCGTTCAGTTTTCTGGTATTTGTTAAGAGCCATATCAAGCGCGAAATTCAAAAAAGGCCACAGGATACAGGGTTGTGCTATACCGCGTGGATTTACAAGTAGCCAAAAATAATTTTATCCGGAAATAGTTGTTGTTGTTGTTGTTGTTGTAGGGTTTAACGCCATTTTTCAGCACAAGATAGGCTATACATGGCGGCCAGTATAATTGGTGGAGGAAGAACCCTGGAAAACCCTGGGAAGAACCACCGACCCACGAGAAGCTACTGGCAGGCTTTCTCACGTGCCCACGTTAGCCGAGCCTGAGACTCGAACTCACGCAGACAGAGGTGAGATGGCAGTGATCCGTAACGGTGAGCTCTTTAGACCACTCGGCCACTCGGGGCCCCTCCGGAAATAGTATGTACATATCACGAATAGAACCCTTTAGCCCGACGGTACCTCAAGAGCCGTGAGAAATACCGGTAAGTGTATACAGTGTACACTGGAGTGTGCAGACAAGAGTGTCATGCATTTATTGACCTAACGGAACAGTTACTCTAGGCCCGCATCGCAGTTAAGTGGTACGGAGAAAGGGATGTCTTTTTTTAAATTGCTTCAAGGCGTCCTACCACGATTATCCGGCTTGATGAGCTCCAATATATCCGAAAATTTTTTAGAGCGAAAGTAGTCTGAACAAGGTAAAGACAGTTTATTGTCTTTTTATATTAGAATAGGGTAATACTGTTTATTCTCTGCGTCGTATAAAAGGGTCGTACATTTTGTTCTCTTTGTATGTTAAAACAGGGGTCGTAAACAATTCTACCCGTCTCTTTTATACATACCTGGTGTCGGTATCCTTTAGTCTGAATTAAGAATTGTTCTTGCAGACTTTGTCTGTAATGAATTTATTCGCTGTAAGTTCTCTATGGAACCATTACCCCAGATAATCCATCTGCAGTCAATAAGGGTTTTAACGTAGACACTCAAATTTGTTTTCTGATAGGAAAGTAACGATAGAGAGAAACCTGGATATTAGGACGCACTTCATTTAGTACAGCAATATTATGATCCACATTAGACATAATGGAATGTATATCAAAGATACTGAAGCTCAATACCTGTAGTGAAAAACATAACATTACGAAATATAGAATACATCCGCTAAAATGCCGAAAAGAGACTCGGAGCCAATCTTATTTACCGCCACTAACATGTATGCAGAATGTTAATACTTTATTACAAGTTTTTGAATGATTTCCTTCACAGATTTTCCAGTCGATATCAGTCTGTCCCGAGGACCCCAAGTGGCACTTAATGTCTTCGATGATAATATGGGCGGTGGTTGTCATCGTCGTGACTGATGTCCTGATATTTATCATCTGTGGGTAGTCAAATCACACTGATTTTCAAATTGTGTTGCTTATCGAACTCTTCTCTAAGATTCCCACATACGGCGACTGATAGTGCCCAATGTATATTGTGTCATTTGTCTCGAAAGCTTCACTTACCGCTCCAATGACCTTGGCACCTGGGTCATGCATACTTCCGACCAGATCTCCGCTTTTGCTAATCTCTATCACGAGCGCATGTTTGGGCAGAAAGAGGTTGTAAATCACGAAAGGGGTAATCTAAAGTGGAAATAAGATTTTCGAATTAGCAACGATGTAATTGAAATGATAGCTCATTGACAAACTGTGATATTTAGATGAACGCGTTCCATCTTGAAATATTTTGTATTCAAAAGTTTCATAGTTATCTTGCAGGCAAATTCTGTCAGTCAAATTGCAGCTATCACTTAAAATATGCGAAGCTCATTTTAAAAATTAATGTCATAGAGACCCTTGAAAGGAGCTATAAACTGGAGTCATTTTGTCTATACCGTAAATACACATAAATGGTGTAGAAAATTTCTGACAATCAGAATGCAGCAACCTCTTTTGTAGTGCTCGAAAACTCATTGTGTCAAAGAAATGGAAATATAATCATAATGGAATTTGTGGCATTATTAGGTTACACCCATATGCTGTGTAAGTTGTCAGTAACTGACAACAGATACAATACAAAATAAACAACATCAGTATCTGACAATATACACGATACAGCATGAGCGACATCAGTATCTGACAAAATATACACAATACAGCATAAACAGCATCAGTATCTGATAAAATATACACAATACAGAATGAACGACATCGGTATCTGACAAAATATACACAATACGGCATGAACGACATCAGTATCTGACAAAATGTACACAATACGGCATGAACGACATCAGTATCTGACAAAATATACACAATACAGCATGAACGACATCGGTATCTAACAATATACACAATACGGCATGAACGACATCAGTATCTGACAAAATGTACACGATACGGCATGAACGACATAAGAATCTGACAAAATATACACAATACAGAATGAACGACATCAGTATCTGACAAAACTATACAAAATGCAGAATGAACGGCAAGGTTTTGGATGCAGTCACAGATGAATGACCATGACGCCTGAAAATGTTGAGGGAAATTGCTGGCTGTCAAATTTTCCCGTAGTCTCGCTGGAATGGCATCTTCATATCAAAGTTTGTTCAAATCCGATAAGAAATTTGGATTATATCAGTGAACAAGAAGAATTTCGTGGATTTTACATCAAAAAGAAATTCACAACTACCTCTGCAGAGAATTGATCACAGACTCACAATTAACTAAGGTCTGCACGAAACGCCGTTACATTTTCCTGAAATTCTTTTCGTTGCTTCATTAAATCTGTCTTACGGTGCTTCCAGTCAACCATTGATAGTGGTTTAGTATAACTAGGTTGCGCAATTAGAAGGGTACGGCTCAAAATCTATTAGCACGTCCTAAACAACTGTGTCAAATGTATACGCATGTGACCAAAAGTATTGAAATCTCTTCAAAGACAGTAACAGATATCCACAAGCCACCTGAGAATTTGATCAGACAAAAACTTATTCATATGTGCGTTCTGTGCCAACCATTGTGTTTAACCCGGAAAGTCATATTGTAGCAACAAAGACTGTTATTTTTTATACTTGTCATGTATCCTTTTTCACGCTCTTTTCTGGATCAGCATGATAACTCTGTTGAGAAATATCTCTGGTTATCGAACCAATCCGAATGATGACTCTTATATGTTGACAAATACCGCTGGTTATCGAGCCCATCCGAAACCCGCTGAAATACATCGTATCAATTTGCAGTCCGATAAAAAATGTGGACTACAGCAAGAAAAACTTGACGTCAGCTCAATTAGCCCATCAAACTAGTAACCAGACTACAACTCAGCTTAGAAGTTCCTTCGTCTAAACAAGAGGTTGTGACAAAATAGATTGTAAAAACTTTAAATCAAGGGCCGACCGACGGAAAATCTGCCACCGTTACAATACTGTTTATTTCTTGGACATGCTGCATGTACATGAATAGATTCATTCATAACCAACAAAAAGAGACGACAAAAAGCGTGATCCAGATATGGCAAAGCGCCATTTTGTAACAGGCGTTCAAGTACTTGCCTATAAAGCTCCATACACATTGCTGACATAAACTAGATAGATAGAGAAACGCGTTAAAGTAGTATCTACATGGCATGATAGACTTTGTCGGCATAAATGATCAAATCAAGAAACGCTTTGTAAATTATTAAGTACAAAACTTAATCTGAGCCATAAAGATAGTGTACGCATTCAGAAAAAGCATGGACCTAGGAATTATACATTGCAGCAGACAGTGTTAGGCTGTGTACGCAGTGCAGGATTAAACCCTGTGGAGGCCCCTAGGCAGCCGAAATCTCGGGGCCTCCCTCGCAAATTATTTCCTAATACGTCAAGATCAAATCAATTCAATATTATTGATCCGTTGTCGCGGGGCCCCTAGGCCGGTGCCTACTCTGCCTGTTTGGTAATCCGGCACTGTATCTCATACACTTAAATTACATCTTCTAAAAGAATGGCTTAATTTTTTAACCCGAAGAGCTATAACAAAACACGTGAGTAGAAGGTCTACTTCACTTAATTGTTCGATGCTAGCAAGGTGAGTCTTACTGTATATAAAAGGCAATATGAAAGTTTCCCCGAAGACGTGATTAGATAAGTTATTCCAGAATAATTACCTTAGCAAGTGCCCGCTTAAGGGTAGGGTAAGGGCCAACTAGGTCCAGAAATGGTCCAATGGGGCTAGAACCTTGGAATCTCACAGACCCCATTCCAATGTAGAAATTTCCGCGTGAATTCAGTTTGATATTATCTGGGTAACCTGGTAGGTTATCAATCAGAACGTCCGATGTGCCAGCCTTTTCCCCTATCAGAAAGTATCTGAAAAACAATCATCTTTACAATGTGAAGATTTTACTGGAATATATGTATGAAACCAGAAAATAAAATCAGCTCGCCCCTACTCGAATTTATGTATAAAACCGGAAAATAAAATCAGCTCGCCTCTAGAAAGTTTTCAGTTAGCTCCAGCAGCCGTTGTCAACAATAATTATCATGCAGAAAGTAAATTCAGATTTAAGTGACCTTGACATCGAAATGTTGGCCCTGTGTCAAGGCATCAAAGAAATGAACCGACATAGAGAACAATCTCTTCTATGATATTAAAGGATCGATACATCGATGAGCTGATAAAACAGATTCATGTTTGTTTTCTTTTTCTTTATATAATCATTGTTCTTATTACACTGATTGAGAAGCTGCAGTGCAGTTCACAATCCACCTATCTAATTCCTATACTCATTCACACGTACAATACACAGTTAAGATTTTGTAATGTTTAGTAATTACAACATACTATGCATAGTAATTAATATGAAAGGCTTACATATGAATAAACATTTTTATTCCTACTTCCAATTGTACTAGTTGTAGGCCAGAATGTATATATCATGGAAGTATCTGAGACCATGAGCTAAACAAAAATATTTAACCCATATTAGTTAAGCATAAAATGCAGGTCACGGTGACCTTCTTTGGCTGTAAGCGTGCAATAGTAATATAGATGCATTCTGTTGTCTGGTTTTGTGAATCTATCATCAGTAACACCGAACTTTAAACTAAATTTCAGCAAAGTCACCTAAACATGACATGCAAGTCAGATACTCGTCTTGTAACAAAGACCAAGTTTCGTGATTCTAGATAGGATAGTATGCAATAGCATACCAATACTTAACCAAAGCTAGTAAAAGATGAAATTTATAGGTCACGATGATATTCTTTTGTTTTAACTGTGTGGTATTGACATAGATGCAAATCATTATAATCAGTTTCAAAGTTATAATATAAACAATGCCTGACATGAACATAAGAACAAACTTTAACCCAAGTGAATGAAGCGTACAATATTGGCCAAAACGACCTACTTTTGAAATTACGGAGTAGTGCTCATCAAGATGCACCGCTGTCATGATTCTGGATAGCATGTACATAGAAGGCACAAAACCTATTTGGTCATGAGCTATGAACAAAAACTTAACTTAAGCCAGAAAAATGTGAAATGTAAGTAACTCTGATCTTTTGGTGCTAGTTCAATGATTCCAGGATTAACTGTTAAAACAAAAAAGATTAACCAGTGAAGAATGAAACATGGGTCAAAGTAATTTCTGATGACGGAGTAGTGCTCATCAAGATGGATCTCATCGTCGAGCATAATGATTCAAGGTTTAACAGTATGTATAATTTATGCAAGAAATATCCGTGGTCATGAGCTAAACGTAACGAGTTAACATATACCAATAAAATGTAAACTACATATCATAGTGATCTTATTTATTGTAATTGTGTGGTACTAACAGCGATGAATCCAAGAATTTAGCTGGATGATTTTAACTTAACAAAGCTTGAAAACTCAGACACAAAACGTAACCAAAGTTAGATGAGCGCAAAATATTAGTCACGGTGTTCTACGTATATGTTCTACGTTTATGATCAGCCCCCCCCCCCTTTCCACGTTTCATGATTTCATGTATAACAGGATATTTTAGGCGCATAAAACCTTATATAAACACAAGAACTTCATGAAGAAATAGTGTACATGTATATGCAAAGTTAACCGTAAAGTGATCGTAACGTCACTCCAAACTCTTGCCCAGAATCTTGCAAGAAAGAATGGTTGAGGTGAAAGTTAAATAGCTTCCTTCTACTTCTTAGGGCGAACAAAAGCTTACATTTATAAAATTCATTTATAAAATATATTGCTAAATGAATACGTTGCGTATTCATTGTAAAAATGATGTAATGATTTTACGATCAAACTGTCGCACATGATGTTTACAATGTATTTTTCGCTCAAGGGTTCCTATAGTGTCATGAATGTAATATTTAATTCCTGCCAGCCTGGGACTTCTGTAGGTACTCGACTAACGTGGGCATTTGAGAAATCTTGCCAGCAACTTCCCATGGGTCGGTAATTCTTCCCGGGGTCTTTTCAGACTCGTCCTCCTCCAAACATACTGGCCTCCATGTATGACCTTTCATGAGCTGAAAATTGCATTAAATCCTAAAATACCACAATAACAATTTCTGTGGTGAATTCTTTCGGCCGTCGAAAACGCAAAGTCCAGTCTTCCTTACAGACAGCAACGACCATTTTATCTCTGGTCATTAAACGGAAGAAATAAAGAACATGTTGAGATATATCAATGACGATTCACCTTCTGATCCTAGAGACGCTCATCTCTGATATAAGTAGCACGTGTTCCTCCAGCGTCAGAGCCACGCCGTTAGCCAAGTACAGGTCAGACAACAGACATTTGGACTGGCCGCTGCTGATGTTGTACTGCAGCAGTCGGCCCTCATTGTGGGTTTCCAGCACCTGTAAATAAAAATGTTTCAAGTCCTCTGCATTTAACTGAGTGGTTCATAATATTGATGCTTTCGCGGGTTGGACAGCAAATACTTTCCACCCCACTACACGAGACGCCAGTCTATTGCGGCCAACCACCTAAGTCCTGCTGAAATACGTTTACGGTTGGCTTTATTCGGGTATTAGGCTAAATGAATTGTTTAAGGTGAAACCGACATTACGTCGGGCATGAGTAGCAGCCTACTGCAGAAAATGGGTGAATGGAACGAATCTAGAATTTGTCCTTTAGCTTCCTGATTCAGACTAGCAGCAGTAGAGCTGAACAGACCACTTGCCTGAGACATTATTTTTGAAAATTAAGGGTTCCCTGAAGAAAAAAAACATTTTTGTCTTAATAATGAAAACTTCTTTAATTGACCAGATTTTTCACAATCTGGTCACTACGCGTTGGTCGTTCAGCAGCTCTACTGCTGCTATAAATTAAACAGCCATTATAGATATTATCAATAATGAGTATCGGAGAACCACACTCAGCTAAATTAGCTCGAGAGCGACTAGAGGCAATTAAAAAATATCTACCCGTTCGTGATTCTGTTAAGCAACAACTACAATCGCGTCAGGAATCTCGATTTGAATTTGAGGAGGATACAAAACAATTATTTAAACCTATCACTGAGACCACTAAAGGTATTCAACCTGTGTTAGAGAAAACAGCTGAAGCAACTGGAAAAATAGCAGAAAGAACTAAGAAAACAAAAAAGATTCTTGAAAAACTTCCAGAAGAAATAGCTGCTGCGATGCCAATCCCAGAAATACCCGAAGATGCAGACCAGGCAGAAGGTGAAACTCAACAAATACCAGGACAAGCGCGAGGCAGGGTTAATATATCTGATAAATTTACCGAAAATACTATTGATATTATTAAAAGCGCTAAAAGACCAATAGATTTAGCTGCGGTTGCTGTGGAAAGTTTCAATGATCGAAAACAGTTTTTAAAACCTGAATATGCTGATGATAATATAAGTCGCGAAAATTGGCACAAATGGATATTTCGCATATACCATGACGTTGATCAAGCTCGAAACAGCGATTCAAGATATATAAAATATATCCATGCAATAGATAATTATATTAACTTCATGCAATTACTACCAGAACAACAACAACAATTGCAAAAACAACAATCGCTAAAACAACGAGAACAAGAACGACAAGAAACAATAGAACAACAACGCCAACAATCACTAAAACTATTTGAGCAATCATTTCGTGATTATCCAAGATCACCAAAATCACGAATACCAGTTCTATCTCCTAGACCAAAGAAAACAACACCACCGAAACCAAGTGAAGAGGAAGAAGAAGAATTTCAAGACGCTCCCGGCGCGACTGGAAGTGGTCTAGGAAGTGGTCTTATTACTTGCCCCAATAATGTCCTTGCTGATGTTGATCGACTAGAAATCCTCATCGGAGGAAAACGAGCTGGTAATAATTCATCAGAAATCATTAATGAAGCAGCTGATATTTGCAAACGATTATTTAGTGGCGGCATCATGGATATTAATGTGTATCGATCCCTCATTAATGAAATCGCCGACGATTATTACAGTGATTAGATACAATTAGTGATAAAAACAGTTAATAATAACAATGATCGTGCATGGTACACAACGTGGACCTACCATGGTCAGGGTAATAAACTCTCGATTACCGGTATACAAAACGATCTACGGAGATGGACTAGGTGATGTTGTTCAGGGTCTGTTTAGAAGGATAGCCCCAAAAGCAATACCGATTGCAAAGCAACTAGGAATGAAAGCTATTGATGTTGTTCGTGAAAAAGGTATAAGCGCTGTTGGTAATCTCGCTAGCAAAGCATTTTCAGCAATTAAAGATAGACTATCACGATTAATACGCAGACCGACCCGACCTGTGAAATTGCCTAGCACTGAAGTGATGCCCGCAAGTGTAAGTAAAATAATAAATCAAGCAGCTAATCAAAAACTAGCGGAGTTAGCTGATATCCCGATGTCGGAAAAGGAAAAAAATATAACCGCTAGTCTGATAGCAGGAAGTGGTCTTCGAGTTAGACGAAGACGATAATAATAAAGATGTTTAAGCGCATATCTGACCCCGCGTTTGACATGGACGCACCAGTTCTCAAAGATGAGTCTGTGCGCGATTATCAGTATTATTCTTACGACGCACGAATTCCAGATCAGCGTGGACGAATCGAACTACAGGTTCAGGATACAAGTAGATATTTCTTACCCGCTGAAGCATTTATCGAAGTTGAAGGTGAAATTTTAAATAACGCTGTTCCTGCAGCACCAGTAGCATACGCCGCTGATGATAGTGTTGGTTTTGTTAATAATGGTATTATGGCGTTATTTGATAGCGCTACGTACATGATTGACGGAAAAAATATTGAATCAATTCAGAAAGACGTCGACGTCGCCACGACGATATTGGGTCTTGCAAGATAAGGCGATGATTATTCGAGATCAGCTGGTCCATCAATGATGTTTGTAAAAGATACTTCTAATTCTCCAGAGTACCAACAATATGATATAGGACGACCACAGAACTTTGCCAGAAACGCCGTCGCAGACGTACAAAGTATGATTATTAATGTAGATCCAGATTTCAACTTAGGATTTAGATCACGTCGAACAATGTTAAGAGGCGATAGGAGAAGATTTTCATGTGCAATTCCACTGTCACATATTTTTGGATTCTGTAGAAATGTCAGAAAAGTTATTTTCGGAGCCAAACATACGGTTGTACTTGTACGAAAAGGCGATGATAATGATGCAATCTGGCGACCCCCCGGTACTGATCCTGGTATAGTAATACTAACAAAACTTTCCCTGTGGATGCCAGTGATGACTCCGTCAATATCCGAAGATGACCGGTTGTTATCTTTTATGAGTCAAGGCGGTAAATCAACGTTGTCATGGTTAACAATGACCACAGATGCTATTCAGAGTGCAATTGATGGTTTATTTACATGGCAGATAGCATCACAGCAAGGTGTTTCTGCACCAAGACATATATTTATTGCGTTCCAAGATATTACACGAATAAACAATCAAAATTTTAGTATTATGATATTTGACAATCTTGGTGTTTCTGAGGTTTCATTAAGGATAAATGGACACCAAGAACCATCCGAGGATATATTACTGAATTTCGATCAAAATCATGTAGCACGTGCATATCATCGTCTTATGTCGTTCATGGGTCGTGATCAAAACATTGATACTGGTTTACAAATATCGCAGCTAGATTTTACATCGCTGTATCCGATTTATTACTTTTCGCTAGAACATTTAGATTTAACCAGACAATCTGTTGTAGATATTCATCTTCGAGCTCGTGTGACGCGAGGAGCTATTGCTAATTACAGAGCAATTGCTGTTATACTCAGCGATAAATCGATGTTACTCGAAGGTGTTGGTGGACGAATGAGAGTTATTGATGCTCCAGTAGAAAACATGTAATTAGATCGTTCATAATAATTATAATGTCATATCATCACGTTAGTGTGAGTCTGACTCCTGGTCAGATTAAAAGGCTGCAATCAGCATCAAAAAATAATTGTGGAATAAAAATATCGCTAAAGCGAGAACAAATGACCGGTGCAAATAAACTATCGTTGACCGAGCGTCAGTTTAAAAACTTCAATGACGCTAAAAAATCAAATAAAGGCGTCAAACTTAATCTTTCTGCGGGCGCCATCAAAGACATCGCTAAAACGGGTGGTATATTTCCACTTCTCGCAGCAATACCAGCAATAATAGCAGCTGCAGCCCCATCTGTTGCAAAGGCAGCTGCGTTAGGTGCTGTTGGAACAGCTGCTGGAATGGCGTTAAAGAAAGCAACCGGACAAGGAATCAAAAAAAAGGAAAGGGTCTAAGATTACCAGGGACTCCACACTGGTACGGAAAGGGTTTAAGATTACCAGGGACTCCACACTGGTACGGAAAAGGCCTAAGATTACCAGGGACAGTTTACTAATAACACCCATGTCCAATTTTGATTTACTTAATGCTGCTAAGCAATTAAAAATAAAAAATTTCAGAGGTGATTTTATGCGCGATCAATTACCTACCGTTGCAATGCAACATGAAACCGGTATTATTAATCTCGATAAAAATTCTGGCCCAGACACGCACTGGGTCGCATATGCAATTGATCCACGTGGAATTATTTATTTCGATTCGTATGGATTAGCACCACCAAAAGAATTTCTTCATTACGTTAGCAATAATACTGCTCCAATCTGGTATTCAACGCTACCGACACAAAAAATAACTGATCCTCCATGTATGACCTTTCATGAAACCCTCGCTATGCTTGATGCTGTATCAAAATCAACAGCACCGCCTCATAAAGTCGTACACGCGTTCACTACGCTACGTCATAGTACTTAAACTGATATCAGTAAATATAATGGTAGATATTTACGGAAGATCCTCAGGTAGAACTCAGAAGGTCGATTTATCTAAATATGCAACCATTGATCAGCTCAGAAATGAAATCGATGATTTATTAAATATAACGAGTGTGGATCAAAATGAAGTCGTCGTTTTTCAGGATAAACAAGGACGATTAAAACCGAGTAATATACAACTACTAGATGTTCTTGTACGAATTCCCAACGCGGTTGTTAATAATGTCGTTACTTTCACTGATCATGGTAAAATACAGGATTCCGGTAAGTCGGTTAACGACTACGTTAAGAAAACTGGTGATGTATTTACCGGTGACATTATTATGTCAGGAAGAAAAAATACGTATCTTGGAGATCCAATCGCAGATACAGACGCAGCAACAAAAAAATACGTCGATGATCAAGAATCCAAATACGTGTCAGTGCGCGGCGGTATAATGCGTGCATTTCTCGACATGAATAATAATGGTATTAATAATCTCAGAACACCAGAAACAGATTTCGACGCCGCAACGAAGAAATACGTCGACGATAAGGAAATTCCAATAACTACTTCGTTAACGACAATTAATGATGGAATTGCTTCATTTAGAACTGAATATTTTAATCATGTACAAACATTTTTAAATTTTCGTAGAAATATAAACAGATCTATTAACGAATTTTTTGGAACTCCACCAACTGTTATTATTAATCTCGCTGACATTAACGCAAGACTCAACGATATCATTAGTGGTATTCCTAACATTATTCAAAAACTAATCTCGTTAAAATTCCTCACAAGCAGATCATTAATATCGTGTACACAGTCGCATCAGGAAAAGCAATATGGACACCGGAAAATAACACTCTTAAACATACCGCAGAGGTTACTGGTGTATACAGATTATCTATATTTTGTGCTGAAAAATTTACTGTATTTACCACATTTACATGGCGTCATTCAACCGATATTTTTTCTGGAACTGTGTCTATAGTGTTAAACAAAGATGTCGAGGAAACGTTTATGCTAATAGCGAATGATAAAAAGTTAACCGCAGCGACTTATTGGTGGTGTGTTGAGTTCGTAGCCGAAACTCCCGAATTAGTTACTTAAATAAGTATAATGAATCAAGAGTCATTTATCGACGTTCAACGTCACAGATACGCTCAAGTATGTGAATGTCAAACTAAACTAAAAAATATCATCGACGATTACACGATAAAGGTAAAAAAATATCGTCGTCGTATGGTCGTTATTGATATAATGGTATACTCGGTTTCTGCTGTTATTGCTGGAACTGGATTATTAATATCAACAATAACGATGACAGCGCCTGCAGTTGTAACGATTATAGTTTCAACGGCAACAACATGCGCAGGTATTTTCAGTATTATCTCTAAAAAAATATCTATGTGTACGAATGATAAACTAAACGAGTACGTGATGAAATTGCACACAGCAACAGCAGCATACACTAAATTATGCTCGTATATTTCAGCGTATCTCGGTGATGGTAAAATATCCGATGAGGAGTTCGTAACGATAATGAAAACCTACGATGAAGCGTTCATAGTGGAACGCGATGCGTTCTCTAGTGATAATAACGGAAAGATGGAGAATTAAATAATAACTATAATAATAATGTCAGAGTCGCAATTACTTCAGCAGATCGTGGCTAATACAACGCCGTCAAAAACTACTATGATATCATTAAGTTCAACCAATCCTGAATTTAGCGTTGATTTTCCGACTGCAATTCCAGCAAAGGAAATAGCATTAGCGCAATTACGAGTTTATTATAGTTGGCCTAATATCAGGTCAAAACCGTTTGGTGGACAACAACCAAATAATTCACTGGTATTTGCGAATAAAAATAAACCGGATGGAACACCTGATTGGCAAGTTGGAATTTCAACGGGCAGTTATCAAATAGAACAGATTAATGATGAATTCCAACGCAGAATTAAATCTATCACAGGGAAAGAATCTAAAATAGCGATTACTGTTCACGAACCAACACTATCAGCGGCGATTGAAATAAATTCTCCTGATTACCTCGTAGATATTTATCAGAGTTCGATTAGGTCCGTGTTAGGATGGCCTGATGTCGCACCTGTTTATAATGGAGTTTCAGAACCAAAACTAGAAGAATTTAAAACGAGTGAAGAAAAATTCATTAAAAATCCAGAATATCGAGAAAATTATCCATGGAGAAATATATTATTTATATCTGATCCAAACGACGATACATATAACTTTACCGATTTTTACGGTAAAAGAATTCCCCAGATGAATAGATCAGCATTCAATGCTATCGTTACACCAGAGGGGATATATCGAGAAATTGTTGATGTAAGATTTATTAAAGAATTTTTTGATGATCTTAAGCCTGAATACGATAAAACGTTTAATGATTTAAGAAATTTACTTATTTCATTATAATGAAAGTGTAAAGCAGCAAATAATCGAGTCAATAAAACATTTAAATGGTATCTTATTCGATTTATACATCGCCAATCGAAGTATTATAAACGTTGCGACTGATCTTAGTAGAAGTGGTTACACAAGTCCAAAATCTAAGCAAGTATTTCTTGATCATTATAAAATAACAGAAAAAGATTTACAAACATTTGTTATACCAGATTTAAATAACGCTGAAATGAAGAAATCATTAAGTGATCTTATTGAAGAATATTATCCGGGAGTAATTGAATCGTGGAGAAAAATAGCCCCACCACCGGTTATACTAAAACACAATAACAATCCCTTTGGTGCCGGTAGACATATATCACCAGGCATTGTAAACATAACAACGACAATTGCAGTCAATCTGGTATGTGATGTTATTGAAGGTAGCTATCAGGTAGATCTTTCTAAATCTAACCACCGCAGTGGCACTGCGGAGCAAGGGTACATATTATTCAGTTTTAGCCCGATTGTCCCACCGGGCTCGTTAATTGTGACAGAACCAATTAATCCCGTTTACCTGCGAGTTCATAATCCATTTCTGACAAGAATAAATTTCAAACTTACAGACCAAAATAATAGAATTCTGGACACGAGGAACGAATCTCTTAATATAAACCTATATGTACGCTCATAGAGCGTTTTTATTATAACAAAAAAAATTATCCGGATGTTTATTCTTTTGTTTACATAAAATCCGTACACAATGAAATCTAGAAAGCTGTGGCTGCATATTGATTATTCCATAACAGATGTCCGTAAAGTTATTTTAAGACCGCTATATATTATAACTAAATCAATATCCGCTGTTACAGCCCACGCATAGACTCAGTGTTATACAGAATTATATATATTTCGGAAACTAGAAATATAAAATCTCATTTTAGACAGAAAAATGTGGTTTTTGTTAAGAATATTGTAGTTTTTAGGAATAACGATATGACTGACACATTGGTAAACACATGCTAACTTTTTCAATATGTATTTATAACAAGATCCGATAGCTCAGTTGATAGCGTGTAGAAACTCTCATCCGGAGGGTCATAGTTCGAAACCTGAGAAAGACATATGTCTGCGGGGGGCGATTTTATGCCAAAATTTATAATTTATTGGGGGCTCCAGCCACCCCCGTCTTCAGAGTACACCAATCCACTACGTCAACACGTGGTGGATTCACTTTTGTGAATAACCCATTGGTTGATCGTTATAGGTTGGTGTGCTAGCGTGAAGACGGCATTTTTCATCATCTCATCATCATATCATCATCTCATCATCATATCATCTCATCAAAATATACAGCGGGGGGTGATATGAGGTCGTGACCTTGTGACTTCACTAAAGGGGTACCCCACACAGGGGCCATTCCAAAAGACACAATCGCAAACTAAAAATAAACCTAATGAGATTCCAGGTCACAAAGACCAATCAGCCTTTGAGTTCTTAGAGTTTCGGTTACGGATATCTAGGAATTCTTGTAAGGCAACAATAAACAGAATCTGATTGGTCACAAAATAAGACCTACACGTACAGACAACCCTCTGAGCCTCTAAAGTTTCGGTTACGGATATTTAGGGGTCTCTTGGGGGGTAAATGTCTAAACAAAGATTCGGAACCTCATTAGGTTTATCTGATACAACTATGGAATGGTAGACCGAATGTCAACCCGCGCTGTATATTTTTGTTTATTTTTATATTAAATATAAAAAATAAATATATATAATGAACCATGAAAACATCAATGATATTATTTCTGCTATTAAAAAACTAAAACATAACGGAATAAAAATATCTGATAATCTCGACCCTCAGAAAATTATGTGCGATTTTGAATTACTGCAACAAAGAAAATTTGATAATAAATATACACTATCTTCAAACTACAGATTTATAAAATTAATTTATCAATCCATGCTTGAATCACTAGCCATGGTAAACGACAATCAGGTAAAGCTATTTGCACCTCTTGCACGTTCTATCCGAACTGTCTCACGAGTACGAAAGAAAAAAGATTGTGGATAATCGTGTAATGCAATTAAGAAAGATTATGTTATCTGATTCTGTCAATGCTGAGAGCGGTGAAGGTGAACCCCTGACAGAGTCAGTGACTGTAATTATGGCTAAACAAAACTCTTGGGAAAATTAACAGCGTCGAACTATTTGTTTTTGTTAGGAAGACAGAATTAGACATATTCAAATACTATCCGCTGATCGTATGTTTTCGAAAATGCAAATCTAGTAATATTATCTGCAACGAATTTTACTGAAGGTGGTACTATGTCAAAATATTTGGCAGCAGAATTAATTGACTTGAACATAATTTCTTCACCATCTACATTTACAGATTTAACAGATCTTGCAAATCGTGCGCCACCAGTGTTTCCGGATTTACAATTTTGACTCTGTGTAGTAAATCGTAGATTTCCAAGTGAGTTATCAAGCTTATTGCCGTTGATGTGGTCAACCACATATCCATCTTTGATTATTCCAAAAAAACACTCGTATGTAAATCTATGTGAGTAATAATTTTTATTTCCTTTGGTATTAAACGCAAGATAACCAGTATTGGTAACACTACCTACTGGTTTTTTCAATCTGCAGTTTCTAATCACGCCATCACGAGATGCTTCATAATTAGTAAGGATTGGATGTGACACAAACTCATTTTGTTCCATTTATATATAATACTATTTGTTTAAATCATTATTTTTTTTTGAAAATCTAGCCAAATAATCTTCTTCGGTTTTTATAGGAGAGTCAGCGTTATTTTTTTTGTCATAATATCGTTTTAGTTCTCTGTATTTTTTTCCGCCACATTGCGCGCACAGTTGAGTTCTTCCTCGCACACCAGCACTACACACAATACACGGTTTTGGTCCTAGACTTCCATTTCTGACACATTGCATATGATAACTACAATATTCATTCACGCATGATCTGTTACACGGAGACGTATATCCAATTTTGAGCCAAGCACATTTGTTTTGTGTTTCAATCATATACAAAAGATTAATGTTCAATTAAATATATACTTGCCCTAATTATAATATGGAGGAATTATCCGTTATTGAACCTTCCCCTGCTAGATTTGACCTTGACAGACTATCAGAATATAAACTCAGTACTTCGATGCAGGATCTGGCATTAATGGTAACCGAACGTATTCGTGAAGCAAAAAAGGAATTTCGTGACGATGGTGCAGTTTATGCATGGTCCACATTCAGAGTTGGAAATGTTACTAATATGATGAATGACAAACGAGGAAAAGTAATTATTAATCACCTTGATAATCAAAAATATTTTATTTTAATAAAATTTATTGTAAATACAGAAGAAGATATTTGGATTATTCGTGATAAGCGTGATCCAGTCCGTGTGCAGCCCGGGGGTAATATTGTTCTTTTAAGTAATAAATCTAAGCCCGGAATACTTACTGGCATTGATAAACCCTACTATATACAAAGTTATCCAGCAACTGCAGTTGTATATGGAATATCTCCGCTGAATGATAAACCTAATGTTGCGGATCTGAAACCGATGAAAATATCAAGAATAAACTGCGTAGCTGAACGAGTTACAGAACATTTTACAAATTCGATACGTGGTAATGGTTTAACAGATTTAAGACGTAAAAAAATAAACAAATGGGCAGAGTCCGTTAAAGATACCGGAGCGTCTATCAAAGAGGTCGCTGAGCTAGAAAAGAAATTAAAATTCCCAATAACAGTAAAAACACTAACCGGAGAGATTTTATATAAATCGAAATATAAATCAAGAGGAGCTCCGATAGATATTATTGATCATAATGCACATGCATGGACCTCAGCAGTAACAATATTTCCACGAGATAGAACGGTTAAATTTTATGACGGTGATATATTTGATTTTATTAAAAATATCAGCAAAAGCGACCCTGTGTCTGTTTGGTTATTTCAGAGTTCGGAATATGATCATTACGATCAGTTTGTACGTCCTAACGGTGATATTTACCGTACAGAATTTCTTCATGAAAAAATGGAACAACTTGCGCAGCGCTTTTGGCGTGAATATACCTCTGATGATGTCAAAATTAGACAATTATTAAATAATTGTTTTACAGTTCCATCTGTAGCGGCTCATTTCGCTCAGGAGAAAAATTCATGGAAAACGACACGATCGGAATTCCTTGAAGATGTCAAGAAAAGCTGTATAGAATATGGTCACGGTGGGTTATGGAACACCAAATACAACCATAGTGATGTTATCTCGGTTGATATGGTAGCGTGTTATCCTGGGAGTTTTCTTGGATATGGAGTATGTTCTAAGTGCTTTAAGAGATTCGGACATCCTACACATGACATGACCAGGGTTGCGATAAACGGACATTTACCAGATTTTGACTTAACCGGATTTGCTCATGTAGAATTATTCGAGTTTGCAGAAAATCTCCATCCGATTACTTATGCTTGGTTTGGAAGACATTTTTCAGAGCGATGTTGGGTTCCAATAGTACTATTGCGATATATGCTTGACGTTGGATTTTTAATATCGTTGAGAGTAACTGAAGCGATTATATCGTATAATTCACAGAAACAAGTTTGGTTACCAGAACCGAACAGATTTAATATCGATGATACCAGAAAAGAATTCCCTGATATTGATGAAGATCATATTATTAAAATAAATAAATGCAGAAACGAGTACGATGAGAAATTTGCAAAAGATCTCGGTAGAAAGATAATCGGTAAATTTACTCAAGGTGGTTCATACGATTATAAACGACATTGTACAAGATTGATTATGGACGATGCTGAACTAGATTTTATAATCGCTGATACAACTGAGAAAAATACGTTTATAAACAGATGTAATGCTTATTTATCAGATGGAACGAAACTAGGTACCATTGTGAGCTACCTTGATGGCGACTCACCACAATTTACTCATTTAAGATCTTCGATGTTAGCTTATGTTTCGATAAACCTACAATCGATGATAAATAAATTTCCCCGTTACGCCGTCAGAGTCGCTACGGATTCATTTTATGTACATAAAAAATATAAAAATTTATTAAAACTCGGTAATGGTGAATGGGGGACGTGGAGGATAAAACAAGAAAATATATTTAGTTATTCTGAATCTGCGATGTTGAAATTGTGGAGATATATTACAAAAATAATAATCAAATATTAAAGTCATCTGCACCATCTCTGTACGATCCAGTATCTAGACATAAGACCGTTTATCTTAATGGGTGTGGTGGTTCAGGTAAAACAACTCGTGTAATTAATTTATTTATAAATAATAATTCGGATATAATTGTTTTGACACCGACGCACAAACTTGCTAGAGAAATAAAAGCAACGAGGAGTAAAATCGTGTACATATCACAGTTTCTTTAGATGGTGCGGAGACACGTGGACTCCATCGCGGATGGGTGAAAAATATGTACCTAAATATATTATATGGGACGAGATATGCACGGTGTCGTTAGAAACACCAAAAACATTTCTTGATTGGTTGTTATTGAAGAATACTGCTGTAATAATGTGCGGCGATCATGGTCAACCACCACCTTTTGTTGGAGAGTCTCCACATGAATGGCTAAAGAATAACGTAAATTATTATGAAGAAATAAATGATGACCATAGAGCTATCGATGAACCGCTGAAGGAATTTAAAAAGTTAATCAGACTTCAGCCAGACAGAGTACAATGTGAGATAATGCGAGGAGTAATTCCAGAGACTTCTATGAATGAATTTTGGACTTCATGGAATCCCGCTGATTTAATAGTCGCGAGTAGAAAGGTAGTTCGTGATGAACTACAGGATAAATTATTTTTGTTACATAAAGAAAAGTTTTCAGATATACCTGTACCTTTGTGTTATCGCCCAGCAGATACTCGACGACAGAATATTGAAGTTGAAATACCAGGTGCCTTGGTTCCACCAAGGGTACAGAATCTTGTCTTGAATGATATTGTTTTAGTCGATATTAATGTCGTTGAGAATGCGCTGAGTATGAATAAATCGCCGTGGGTGTTAGGATACGCTATAACGATTCACTCGTCACAGGGATTAACTATAACTGATACTAAAATCTGGATTGTAGATGATCGGATCGAGTGGTCGAATTTAGTCTATCTTGCAGTATCTCGTGTTAGAAGAATAACTCAACTGCATAGGGTTATTATGAATTTTATAGAAAATAATGATCAAACTGAGGAAATTACTAATGACGATGTTGTAATAAGAAAAAAACTATCTGGTTATAAGCAGTGTGACAAAAAAAATAATCGTGATTTTGATATTGATGTTGAATTTATTATAAAACTAAAACAACTACAGAATAATAATTGCGCAAGTTGCAACTGTAATATGTCATGGCAGTATTTGAATAATAATCCAATACAATTTACCGTAGACAGAATTAATAGTGATCTCGGTCACACACGTGAAAATGTAATGCTGACTTGTCTTGAGTGTAATCGACGTCGAGGCTCTGGACGTTTACAAAATTGAGCTTGGTGGTAATTGTGTATCCTCAGGAATTATTTGTAATTGTTCACGTACAAATCCACGCTGAGGGGCAGTAGAATCTAGTCTGTATATTGGAGGTCTACCAGTGGATCTAACTACGCTAGAAATTTTATGTGTAGTCACGCTCCAGATAGGATCGGTTGCTCTTTTTTACCACCTTCAAGTTCGCCAGGTTCATATAAATATCTAACTGTAACATTACCTAATACTGGTTGAGAGAAAGATTCATGTCGTTGTCCGTAGCCATTGCGTATATATTTTTTTTTGATCGCATTAGAAGGTTTCATGGAAGTTGCACGAGTAATTTCATTATTCAACGCAGCTATCACACTCGGTAATCTTGCAACCCATTCACGAGATCTATCTTTGAAGTCAGTAGATATTTCTTTTGCGTATTGATATCCGAATAACCGCTCGGCAAGTGTTCTATTAAATCGTTCAACGATTGTCTGATCACGATGAATTTCAGTATGTCCTCGTCTGATTTTAACATTATGTTTCTTCATCAACGATGATACTACTCCAAGAAATTCTTTACCGGGATCAACCTGTAGTAGTTTTGGCCATCGTAGACCACCTCCATGATAAATTCGTTCGAACGCAGATGCAACTTCAGATGCTGTTTTTGTTGATAACGGCTCCGCTTCTTTATATCTACTCGCAACGTCAACAACAGTCAATGCGTATTTGTATGTGCGTGATTTTCGTCCACGTGTTTTAATGGTATCGTGTGGTAAAAACAAAATATCTGCTTGATGAACTTCATTAGGGACACTAACATCAAAATGCGCGTAATGAATTTTTTTTAGGTGGACTTAGGAAGATTTGCCATATTGCCTGTCGTGCTAACCATGATGCAGCGACATTACGTGAAACTTTTGCTGCTTCGGCGAGTTTACTAATCGCTGCCTTACCTCTCCAGAATCCTCTCGGGGAATCATAAACAGATTCCATTATGATAGTTATATAATTAATTGCCAGCCCCTAACACTAGTTTACCTTTCATAGCAGTTTTTACTAGAAAACTAGCTAATTTTTCTCTGAGAGATTTATTAGGTATAGCATTTAACGCGTGAATCAATTTTACATCCGCGAGATGTCGGTGTTGCAAATCCTTACTTTTATACGCGACATCATGAACGTGACATGCTTGATCAATCTTATCTACTGGATACTCTTCGGGTCTTGGTTGATCTTGATCATCAAGTCTGATATCGAGACGAGTTCCTGGGCCACAATAATTATATCCGGGTAAATGTTTCTCACCGGGATATTTAGCCCATGGAGTTCCTGGTAATTTTCCTAACGAAGTAGCGATATCACCCCCACCTGTCTTTGTTGGAATAAACTTATATTTCTTGGTACCACATTTCACACACTTGCCTGTAAGTGCACGTCTTTTATTTCTTGTTGTTATTGTTGTTAATTCAGTAGTATCGGTAGGTGCTCTGCATCGAACACAATAGAGACTCATATTATTTATTATATGGATATAATTGACTTTTCTGCGACACGAAAACAAGAACCAGTAAAACACCATCCAGCGCTTCCGAATTCTATCAGAATGATTATAATAGGCCCATCTGGAAGTGGGAAGACGCAATTATTGCTTAATCTAATAATGCGATGGCTGAATTGGGATAAATTATATTTAGTAGCGCCATCTGTAGATGATCAGCGATGTTACGAAGTACTTAAAGATTTTAATGAAAACGCAAAATCGTTACATAAAGACAATGTCATAGACTTTATTACTGATATTGAGGAAGCGCCATCTGTAGATGATCTGGATGGATTCATTAATAATTTAGTAGTGTATGATGATGTCATGCTGGACAAACAATCAAATCCAGCTAGAATATTTTCACGAGGTAGACATAAAAACACAGACGTGATTTATGTTACACAGCGTTATACACAAATTCCAAAAGTAATCAGAGATAATTGTAACGTTTTAGTTGTATTTAATGGTGTAGATAATCATACGCTGCAAAATATTTATTATACTTGGTGTTCAGGCGACATGGACATGAACAAATTTTAAAATTTCTTTTCAAAAGCACAAGCTGCTCCCTTTGGTTTTGTAACGATAAATTTACACGATCCAAGGTCAAGATATCGCAACGGACTTGATACAATTTTTGGATAAAAATCATAGCAGCAGTAGAGCTAATTTAGCTGAGTGTGGTTCTCCGATACTCATTATTGATAATATCTATATGGCTGTTTAATTTATAGCAGCAGTAGAGCTGCTGAACGACCAACGCGTAGTGACCAGATTGTGAAAAAATCTGGTCAATTAAAGAAGTTTTCATTATTAAGACAAAAATGTTTTTTTTCTTCAGGGAACCCTTAATTTTCAAAAATAATGTCTCAGGCAAGTGGTCTGTTCAGCTCTACTGCTGCTAGACTCAAAGCGTACTTGTTCCTGTTCAATAACAGAAACGTTTATTACAGATGCCATACTTGACTCTTCACGACGAAAACATAAAAATGACTTCGACGTTTATTGCCATCATTAGAACAATTTCAAAAGATATTATGTGTTATACATCAATGAATATAGTAACAGGAAGTTGTATTATGTAAATATCTGATCAATTAATATTTAATGTGACAGGTACCTACGGAAAATATAAAACAAGGGGTCCTTTATTTTGTCTAACTCGCCTTTTCAGTTCAGTTCAAAAGACATAACACTGAGTTTAATCTAAAGACGTTAGCATCGACCTAAATGGTGGGTGCACACGGACGGACACGTTCCATAAAAATCGTATTTTGAATATTTGTCTGGTTTAGAAGCTGCTTGATGGCGATTAACCTATTACATTTAATGAGTGTTTCACGTAACCATTTTGAAGAAGACGTGTGATTGTTACCAACCTGTAGAAGTTTACTTCTGAAGGCCATAAAGATGAAATTTGTGAATTTAGGTAACTGATGTACATAATTATATTTAGGGCACTGCAGGGAATATCGATAACAAATACATTGTTAGTTTAAAAAAAAAAAACGCATGAATGTGAGGAAGTTGTAAGGTTACTGATAACTATTCTTGGCTTTTGGAGAAAAACGCACCACTCAAAATGAGAAAAACTATTCCCAAGCCGGTCCTACTGATAAATAATATGTTGGTATGACTTTCGTTTTGGAGAAGTAACGATAACAAGATTTTCATTATGGATGTCCTGTTGGCCACATTCTATATCAGACTGCACTATTTCTATTGAGTACCAAATAACAAGATTTTCATTATGGAGGGTGTCCTGTTGGCCACATTCAATATCAGATTGGCACTATTTCTATTGAGTACCAAATAACAAGATTTTCATTATGGAGGGTGTCCTGTTGGCCACATTCTATATCAGACTGGCACTATTTCTATTGAGTACCAAATAACAAGATTTTCATTATGGAGGGTGTCCTGTTGGCCACATTCAATATCAGATTGGCACTATTCCTATTGAGTACCAACTAGACATCATGAAAAGTCTTTTCGTGAAAGCATGCTGTCAATATAACTAGCCATAAAAATGGCCATTACGGTAGCCATATTAAAAGACGGATTGGCACCATTTTAATTTACGACCAACTCGACTTATACGAAAGCCATTTCAGTGAAAACCCCATGCTGGTATGACCATTCATTCAGGGGAATTAGCGATAACACGATTTTCAAAAAGGCCACTGTGGCAGGTATACTGAATGACCTTTAGGAACAACTAGACATAAGACGTTGTTTATTAAAAGCCCCATGTTGATACGACCATCGATTCAGGGGAAGTAGTGATAACAAATTTTAACGACTGCCGATGCCGTGGCCAAATTCAACATCAGATCAATGTTTTCATTCTGGACCAACTATACTCTATATGAAGTCTTGTTGAAAACCTCATTGCAATATTACGTTTTGTTCAGGAGAAGTAGCGATAACAAGATTTCCAAGACGGCAACTGTCGCACCCATATTGGAAGTCAGATCGGTCCCATTTCATTTAGGACCATATTGGAAGTCAGATCGGTCCCATTTCATTTAGGACCAAGTAGATATCTTAAGAAGTCTTTTAGTAAAACCCCAAGTTCATATGACCTCCATTCATGAGGAGTAGCAATAACAAGAGTCTCAAGAAGGACACTGGCAACCGTTCTGGATATCAGATTGGGACCTTTTACATTTAGAACCAACAAGACATTATAAGAAGTATTCTGGTGAAAACTTCATGCCAATATGACATTCCGTTCAGGAGGAATTCCGATTGCAAGATTTTCCAGCTGACTGCCATTGTGGCCATATTAGATGTCTGAGAGGCACAATTGTCATTTAGGACCATCTAGACCATGTGTGTAAAGTTAAATAGCAATCATCCAAGTAGTTTAGGAAGCGTTGCGAAAACAAGCTTGTCCTTACGACCAGACGGATGCCGGAACCATCTCATATGCTGAAATAAATACTTTAACGTTTCTTGAAAAACCTCTTTAAAGTACATCAGGCCAGGTAGAGAACAAGCATAAATTATATATATATATATATATATATATAAGTATGGGTGGGTGTGCATGTGTTAGGTTTTAAAGGTACTTCTGAGCAACTCTGGCTTAAACGTATAGATTTTAAAAATATGAACATAAGGAATTGTCCAATAACTTGGGGAAGGTAAGCCCTTGCAAATAAACGTAAGTATGTACAGCTACAAGACACTAGATGTAAGGTAAAGATTTGATAAGTAAGCACAGGATATATGAATTAAACGAAAAAGATGTTACATTAGCATTATTTTAAGTTCACCCTGGTGCACGGTAGTGTAAACACTACGCGAAAACGATTGGATATAGCCAAGGTCATTTCGGTCTACGTGTAGTCTGAATAAACAATGTTTTATTTTTAAATTTATTTCAGAGTGAGAATCTGGATTTGCTACGTGACAAATTTCATATTTTCTATTGCGTTGTTCAAGTGTTAAGAGACCACTTGACCTATCACGCGAGAACGGGATGATATTTTAGTTGGATTTAATACCCTTTCTGAGAGCTTTTCAGTTAGCTGCATTCTTAAACCTTGAGGGCTAGAAAGGTTTCAATTGTTGAAACCATATTGTTTTTGAAGTTCATTTGTTTTTGCAATTTAATAATTTATTCTCTAGAAAACCAAACGAATGTATTTTTTTAATAAAACTTCTCGGGAAAGAAATTCAGTGGAAATTTATTCTGGAATTATACGGAAACATAAACTGTGATTCAACTGAGGAATTGTTGCCATTTGTACAACGACCACATCTGACGTCATCGATTTCCATATTGGAACGTCGTTGAGATTCGAA